>NQLW01000056.1:750177-823630 GCA_002312845.1 Kalanchoe fedtschenkoi
CGTGGATGAACATTCGACTAAATTTCAAAATAATAAGAAGATACCACATCTTCCTGACAGGACAGGCATTCAATTGCTCATCCTTCACAATGTTCTATTTGTACCTTAACACACTGCATTTGAGGTAACTTGTTAGATCATATTATAATCATCTATGCAAAACACAATCATTCCGACATGCGAGAATCTTCCTATATTCGATTCCAAAGATACATAATATTTTTATTCTGTCATAAGTGTTTCACCTATTTCGAAGAACTGTTTATGCAAATATCAAACTCTATGTACAATGCATCAATAACGCAACCTCAAAATGCTGCTTAAACTCGGTCAACGAAACCAACTTATTATACTCACAATTCATGCAAGGTTAGAAAACGATTTTATGTTGAATTTTCATTTGCAAAAGCTTGAGTAAAAGTATAAATTTGAGAATATCAGCATCATACTCAGCACTCAATTGATTACAAATCATCCAATTGCGGTTGTTCATTCTAAGTAAAAGAATATGGCAACGTAAATAAAGAAAAGTGGACAATTTAAATAAACAACTAAAATCACAATACGAACACACCGCATGTAATTAAACAAACATGACATCATTCCATATGCACATATATTTACTTTTTATGTAATTTATATCAAAAAATATATAATATGCCTCAAAAGCCACATGGAGTGTATACTAAAATCAATGTATTTAATTTTATACCAAAATAAATATGTACCTAGCTATAAAACATGATTAATATATTAAATACGCTGATAAAAATAGTGAAATCTAACTACAAAATTTGATCTTCGCCTCGATACATTTAAAAAATATATTAATTTGACATATTTATGCAGGTGTAAGGTAATAATATAGGTCGATGTACATTTTAGACGGCTCTTAAGAAACAAAATGCTCTTGAAACTCACCAGAATCCTAAGACTTCGTTTAAAAGTAAAAAGCGATGTTTAAAGTTCGTGTTTTTAACTGTTGTTGACATCATCAAGCATCGTTTAAAATGTTAAGACTTTAAATATCGCTTATTGGTAAATAGTGTCGTCTAAAGTTAATAATTTTAATGGTGTTTAACATTATTAAGTGGTGTCTAAAGTATGAACTATTAACTCGTTTACTATAACTAAGCGCCACCTAAAGTGGACATGTATATTAAAAAGCGCTTTTGACTCATAAACGTTGTCTAAAGTCAACACAAACGTCGATTTTATGGTTTTAACAAATTAGACATCGCTTTTTACCAATAAACATTGTTATCTACAAGTGTCGTCATGTGTTTTACGTAGTAGCGCATTCAATAAGAATATATGCGAGAACTCTTACTAAGTTGTTCATAATGTTATAGAAACTATGGCATCTTATTTATATGGTAACTTATGCTAAATCAAATTCGATTCTCAATCTTATTAAAACAGAAATTTAGTATTCTACCAAAAATAATTTTTATAACTCTAATCAGCTTCATTTTAAGTTGATTATTTCATCCGTATTCACATTTAGAAATATAATTAATTTTCAATAACTTCTAAAAACAGAAATAAAAAAAAATAGCAAAACCGTTTTTTTACCCGATCTCTAACATAACTTATATAATGTGTCATTTTCATCTTCGCTATTTTTATTCTCATTTAGGATTTAAAAATTATAATTTAGAATTTTGATGTGTAGGTTTTGAACTTAATAAAAAACTCAAGCTTTTGTTCCAATACAAAATCTAACGAGAACAACAAATTTTACTCTTTGTTTGATTCTCAAAATAATCGATTGACCGAAAGGAATTTTTTTTGAAAATAAAAAATTGATCTTTACTCTAAAACACAATATAAATAGTAAGCATAAAATTTTCTTCCTACTCATTATCTCGTTACATTTTCATCTTATTTTACATTTTCTAAATTCCAAACTTATGGCTAGTCTCTACTCTCTACGGAGGAGAAGACACGGGCTGGCCCGTGAACTATCGGGGCAAGGCCCAATAGCCGCTGGCAGTCCATAACTCAGTTTTTACGGAAGAACTTAAAAGGGAATGTTAAAAGGAGTTTTCATCTATTCTCTTTAAAAGATACTCCTCCCTCTGTCCTCTTTTACATGTCATTTAATCGAATTTTTTTATTCACTTTTACTTATCATTTAATAATTTTTAATGCGTATTTAATATCAACAACTACCTTAAAATGTCAAACATTAATTACTTCATTATCATATTCAACAAAAAATACATTCTTCACTAGTAATCATCTACCAATTTTACTTTTTGCACGAATTTTTTTATAAAAACAATAACCGCTTATTCATTAAATATATTCAACCGCTAGCATTAACTTCACCTTAATCTACTCAAATTAACCTTAAACGACATGTAATAGAGGACGGAGGGAGTAGTTATTAAAATCGAATCGAACTGGCCGGTTTAATCGGAAACCAGATCTGGTTCGGTCCGGTTTATTGGTCGGTTCAACATAAAACCGTTCGAACCGGACCGATTATATGATAAACCGGTTAATTACAAATATGGAATTAATTAGTCGTTAATTTTCAATCTAAATAATTAATATGTTCCGTTGTGTCTGTCGGCATCCAATTTCTGAATCGAACCAAAACCATATCACCGATGTGATCATCGGGAGCAGTTCCTGCAGCTGCACTATTTGTGTTCTCTTTGAAGAGATAGTATCGAAGAAGGTGGTATTCAGACGAGTGGAATCAGAATATCAATTTAAAGAGATTGAGCCAATTTCGAGCTTTACTTAGACTCGATTAAATTAGAGAGATTGAGCCAATTTCGAGCTATATTTGAGTATTTGGATTGATGTAATATAAAGTTTAATATATGTATAATAAACGAGTTTTTAAACAAGTTTAATCTAGTTTTAAGCGAAATAATTATTGAAAAATCACTTTAATGACTAGTAACTTTGTAAAAATATAAAAAGTTTAGTCGATTTCATTGAATCCTCGCACGAGTTGTAAACAAGCCTCACACGAGCTCATTTATTTATCGAGTCCATAAACAATTTCAAATAATAGATATGAGTTACCTCCATTTCATTTGCAATAGACTTTAACGGAATTTATGTCGGTTATTATATTTCTCTTTACTAATTCTGAATCTCTTAACTCTTGTTAAGATGGAGTGATCATAGTTATCAGAACCGGACCGGAGGCCAAACCGGTCAAGGCCCCGGTTCTCGGTTTTTTGGTCGAACCGGCGGTCCAAACCGGTTTGACCGCCGGTTCAATTATATATAATTTTTATGGCATATAAGAGTTAATAGGTTAATTATTGAAATTTTGACAAGATAATTGGATAGCCTAGTGGTATACATGTTTTGCCTAACTCATAGTAAGTTCGGGTTCGAGTCCTGACTTCTACGATTTAAGAAAATTGTTTTTTAAATTTAGTTGGTTCGTGATGCATCCCGATAAAATATATATATCGGACCGGTACCTGGTCCGGTTCCTGTCAATGACAAGTTTAAATTTGAGTTACATTCTTACATAAATATGTAAATCTTTTATCTTTTTAATAAGGTTATTAAGATTATAATAAAGATTTTAATCGAATTTCCTATCAAACTTGTTCACAAAGATAAACCAGCCGAGCACCCCTTGCCCGTTTCTCATGTTCGGCTCGTTTATTAAACGAGTTTAAAATTTGTTCGTGATCGACTCATTTATTAATGAACGTGATTTAACCAAGTATTGACCGAACTTATTTGCGAACTGCGAGCAAGTACATCAAACTCGCTTATAGCCTTATTCCTATATAGTGATAATTAGAAACTCCCTTTAGAGTTTTTTCCCATTATTAAAATTTCAACTGACACTAAATCAAAGGAAAATCTATGAATTTTTACATGGCATGTTGGGTGCCCACTTGAATTCAATTGAAAAGCAATCAAATCTAAAAAATATATTTCTTTTGTCCTGTTTTATTTATAATTTAATCAAATTTATGGTTTCATTTTTACTTCTCATTTAACAACTTTAGTACATATTTCATATCTACAGCTACATTTAAAAATACAAACAGTAAAAATTATATTATCATAATCAGTAAAAGAATCATTCCACCCCAATAATAATTCACAAATTTTACTATTTGCGTAAAATTTTAAATAAATATATTAAATACACATATTAAATTAGTTCAGCCACTAATACTAAAATCTTATTAATCCACTTAATTTAATTTAAACTATTACTATACAAGGACGGAGTGAGATGTTTTGAATGGAAACACAAACGGAAAAATGAGTTTCTTATTAGCAATGAGTGTGGGAGCCCAATTATATATGAAGATCAATCATTTGCGAGGACTATTGTTAACCTCGACAAATGGAACCTTGTGCGGATCTAGTTAACCGTCACGGGCATGTTCTAAGAGTGCGGCCAAAACTCGCTCTGATATCATGTAAATTAATCGGATCCACACTCAAAATTAATTGACAATGAGTGATAAATCTCAACTATATACGAGGATCAATTTTGAAATAAACTTTGACAATATAAAATAATATCACTATGTTCACAAATTTCTTTTATATATAGGCAAGTAAAATAAAGTTTATCATCGAAAAGCCACTTGTTGTAATGTACTGTGGTGCCGCCCTCTTCGATCTGTAAGTCTGTAACCAGCTGTGAAAAAACAAAAGGAGAGAAATGAAAACAGCAGCGGCGATGATGTTGTCAGAGTGAATAATCACGTGATCGCACATGCTATACTCTAGTGCATTACTTGGGAGGATAAATTTTTGGTTGAACTGTATCAATCACGTAACGGTAAACACTAACAATGAAAAATCGTCACGTGACGCGTTAAAAAGTTATTTTTTTTTTAAATTAATGATAAATCACCACGTGTAATTTTGATTTTTGAACGCGTCACATGACGACTCTCCATTAGTAATATCAACCGCCACATGATGAATACAGTTCACCCAAAAATCACTTCCCGGGGGTGAGGATGAGAACCGGATGTTCTTTTCTGGTCATCGAATATTAAGGAGTCGGTTCGCATTCACTCCATCCACCATTATTGCTGACCTCATTTTAGATTAAAATATGGTAATTATATATTATATTGTCAAATTTTTATTTTTATTAGATTTATGTCATAGGATGAATTTTACTTAGCTTGTGAAAGACTGTTTATCGTTTCATCTCTTTTCTTCTCTCTTTAATTCCTTTTCATCTTTTCCCTTCAAACTCATAAACAAAACCTTAATGAGGGATTCAAGTCTTGCGTTAAAAGGTTAAAGTATGCCATGTCATTTCATTATTTGACACTTATTTTATCGCATCGCATAACTGATCAAAATACTATTTATTTTCTACTCATTGATATTGATTTATCCATAGTCCATCTCACCACTTATTTTGATCGCATTCGTGTGAAATTATTAAGGTTAGCAGTACTATATGGCAATTACTAAATGTGATAAGGAGGAGGTCAAAATTGAGGCTTCAAAAAATTAAGAATTATACATTTTACTATTTTTGTATTTAGTACCATTATTTTGTTAGATTTGAGTTATTTAACAATAATTAACTTGTTTAATTTATTTGTCAATTAACAATTTCAATACTTATTTAATAATATTATAAATCTTAAAAAATAAAATATTGATTCATTTGTTATCATAATTTATAAACAATCATTATACGTCAATAATAATACACCATTTTGCAGTTTACATGTAAATTTAAAAAAATACATAAATATGTAACAACTAAATTGAACAAGCAGTTAGTATTTATATCTCATTAATTCTCTGAAAACAATCTTAAACGATTATTCTTAAAAAATAAAAAGACCATGTCAGATGACATGAGTAAGAATATGATTTGGAAATAAGATAACTAATACTACGTTTCTGGATGGAGAACAGAACAATCTGGTTAGATGGAGGTTCGATTGAGAACCACAAATCATGTGAGAACAGAGAATTTAAGACAAAAATGGTGTCAACACACAAGACACAAATTGCGTCCACAAAACGCCATTTTTACCTTGAGTTCTCTGTTCTCACATGATCAACCTGGTTATATAGTGTATATATACTCAGAAAACCCGGTGCTGTGTTTTTAATTTGTCATTTATATTATTTATTTTATCTATTTTTTATATTATTCAACTATTAAAATGTAAATATTATAATATTATCACATATTTAAAATGTTAAACATTAATTATTCTATTATCATAATTAATAAAAAATCATTTACACCACAATAATGATATACTTTATTATACATTTTGTATGGAGTTTTAAAAAGTACATTAACCATTTATATACTCGCTTTGTCGAGGGGCATGTATTAAATTCTGAGCGTAAATTATGTAAAGTATAAATATAATTTTTTTTAATAAAAATATGTTATTGAAGTAAAATTCGATATAGACACATTGATATTGATATCTTTTATGATAACAATGATCGTAATATTTCATATATGAACAATAAGTCAAATCAACATAGTTTCAAAATAGGGAAAAAATATAAAAGGGACCTAAACTATCACCACTTACATAATCGCGGTCAGAAGTACCACAATTTCCATTAATGGTGCGATGAAAAAAAATTAAACTGATATTGGATGATGCTTGAAATCAGTTTGTTTGAATTGTTAAATATAATTTATATTATTAAATTTGTTGAGAATTATAGATGATTCAATATGAAAAGACTTCGTTTTCTTTATGTACGCAAAATAATATATTTATTTTGATAATCAAACGACGTAATTTTCGCACACAAATCTAAGTCTTATAAGAATATTAGTTTAGAAATGTAATAGTAAATTTTATTTCAGAAAATCAGTCCAATTTTTTTTTTCATCGCACCCTTTTTAAAAATCATGATAATTCGAACCGCAATTAGATAAATGGTGATAATTCAAATATATTTTGAGTTTGATCCCTAAAAAAAATTATCCACTTAAATTTTGAATTCAGCAACTACTAAGCCTAACTGGTAGGAGGAAAATAATTGCTCATGCATTTGTTGATTACCAATTTGGTGTCAGTAGCAGCAAGAAAGAGCGGTGGTGTCCTGACCTGACTTGATCACACTATATTTTAACGCGGCAGCCAGGCCAGCCTGCATGTCAGACACATTTTGTTAATGACAGTAATTAGTAGAAGCTTCACTGTTTATCTTCTCCACTCCCTCTTTCTGCTAATGGTATTTTTTTTATTTTTTTTCCGGTTCGGGAGAACCGTACCTTTGGGCCGGATGAAACTCTAGGAAAATCCATCATTCCCCAATCTCGAATGGGCCTCTAAATTGCTCGAACTCGAGACTAAGTATTATGCCAATGCTGAGATTCGAATATACACCCCCTGGTATAGAACGCACTTCGCCTAGCACGGACAACTCGGCTATCCCCTGCTAATGGTAATTAATCAGATAAATCAGTGATATATTAATCAAATAACCCAATCGCTGGTGTTGCTAATTTCCATTAATTACAGCTAACATATTCACAGCACCCACGTGAAATCAAACTGGCAAAACGTGGATAGTTAATTATATGACAGACATTTTTGAGTAACAATTAAAGACATTATTTCCAGTAGTTAAGTTGTTGAAGTTTACTTCTCGTGTTAGGTCGCATGTGCCCTTGACAAGGAATCTGATTATGAGTGTCAGCCAAGAATAGGGAGGTGGGCATAATTAGCTGCTACCAAGATCCGGTGATTCGCAGCGTTTTGCTGCGAGCACAACATGACGTCGTTTTGTGTTATAAATGACGTCGTCATGTGTACTGTCATTCAAAACGATGTCGTTTATGAACACAAAACGACATCGTTTTATGATCGCAGCAAAGCGCTGTGCAGCACCGGATCCGTGTCTCATAAATACTTTGATGTTGTTTATGATAGTGTTTCGAGTAGAGTTAAGGACATAAAGTGATGAGTGATTTTTAGGTGGATTGTGTCCACCACCATCAATTGAAATTTATCATGTGTCGCGTTGAAAAATAAAAAAAATTCGAATAGATGATAAATCGCCACGAAAAGTTAAAAACAGTTCAAACCAATGGAGAAAGAACAGATTCTGAGTTTTTAGTTTTTTTAAAATAAGGGTTGGGAGCAATAGCAGATAAAATAATTGAGAGGGCAAAATTAAAAATTTAAATTGTAAAAGGGTGTATATAAATTTTGATTAATGAATTTGAAATAATAGTGTTGTACTTGCAATTCAAATTATACTAAAATTATAATAAATTTTATGGTTGTAAATGCGATAATTATGATTTAAAAGAATCAAATTTATAATTTTATTATATTATTAGCTCTCGTTGTCCCGACGGTTTAATTCGAGAAAAATTAAAAATCGAACCAAATTATTAGTCATCCCTTTTTAAAATATGAAACTGTAAACCGAATGATTTTTTAAAATTTGAAACCGAACCAAATTGAACCGGATCAAATCGAACCAAACCGAACAGTCCGAGAACGTCGTACGGACAGACACCCGGCGTATCGTATTCTGTTGTATATATAGAAAAATTTGTAGAGACCCACAAGCCACAAAGTGGTGGCCGAGTGGGGTATTCGAATTACAACAATTCACGATTTGAAGGGATTTAAATGTGAAGCGAATGAAAGAGGCTGAAAAGACAGATTTACTTTCAATTACATTTATCCTTTGCTCCATTTCTACTTAAAACTAATTTAATAATTAAATTGTATTTTTTGTTATCTTATCTTCTCAAGAATCGTCCTAAATTCAAGATCAACTATTTTTTTTAAGCGTGTGGTATTTCTGTAACCATCCTTCATGTTTTAAAGTTGTCTTTAATATGTCTAATTTTAATGGGTTAATCCCATTATCACTTAAAAATAAGGGGGATTTGTTACATTTATGTCATAGTATTAGACCTGGTGGCTTAGTCGAAAATAAGGTAGGATTTTCTTCTTAATAAAATTATTAATATAATTGTTGTCAGCAGTTCTCATCAATATTTTTTCAAGTGTAATTGATTTTGCAAACTCAGAGGGAGGAAGCTTTACACGCTCCTATCTTCAAACCGGAGTGATTTTTCGGTAGACTGTGTCCATCACATATCGGTGGACATCATCAATTGAAATTCGTCATGTATCGCTTTGAAAAATTAATAAACAAATTCAAACCAATGATATATCGTCACGTGTCACTTTAAGTTTTAAATTTCCCCCTCAACCGAGTATAGTGGAGCGAAATGTGCCGACATGCCGAAGGTTTTTTTTCTGTTTATTCGGTGGGCAAGCGACAAGAGTTGCTTAAGACATTGCTGATTAATATGCTGGAATCAATAAAATGTCGGCACGGATATATATAGTATATATTACCGTATATTTCATCCGTCGAACCAAATCGATCCGGACCGATAGATTCTGGTACTCCATTAATTTTTGAGATTTTGATTTTTGCTCCGGTTCAAATCTAAAAAAATTTGGTCAAGGCTGGAATGGATCGGTTTAATAACTTTAAAGTGAAAAATAATATTTTTTAATAATACATATATATATATAACATATTTATTATACAAAGTTTATTTTAAATTAAAATTATTAATTATTTTTATTAATCCAGTTTAAATTGGTCCGGTCCAATTTCGGAAGTTTCAAGTCCGGTCTTTGATCCTAAAGATTTGTCAATTGCTATATTTGTCCAACCCGGTTCCAGTCTGCTCCTGTTTTGGACTGATAAACACTCGTACTTGAAATATTAGTCATTTAAAATTAAATTGAGTTGATTAAAAAATATTAATAATAACTGTTGAACAAATTTAATCAATACATATAATAAAAATGAATAAATAAATTCAATTGAGGAACAAATAAAAGAAAACATAAAAATTAAGTGAGTCACTAAGGGAATGTGAATAGGCATGGAGTGTCGGCTGTGGACTAACTTCTAACATGCTATGGGGTCACATTTACACATGCTCCATTGTTTTCTCTGAAGGTCAAGAACTCTCCTTTGTCTGGGGGAAATCTAGTTGGTTCTCCATCTCCCTTTTTGCCTTTGTTTTATATAGGGATAAAACTCAATAAGGGTTCTGAACTATCATCACTTATCTAATTGAGGTCAGAATTATCACGATTTTCAAAAAGAGTGCGATGAAAATAAAATTAGACTGATTTTCTAAAATAAAATTTACCATTACATTCCTAACCTAATATTATTATAAGACATAGATTTGTGTGCGAAAATGACGTCGTTTGGTTATCAAAATAAATTATATCATTTTGCGCACATAAATAAAATGACATCTTTTGATAACAAAATGATGTAATTTTCGCACACAAATCTAAGTCTTATAATAATATTAGGTTTGGAATGTAATGATAAATTTTAATTTAGAAAATTAGTCCATTTTTTTTCACTGTACCTTTTTTAGAAATCATGATAGTTCTGATCACAATTGAGTAAGCGGTGATAGTTCAAAACCCCTTTTACATTTTTCCCCTTTTATATATTACATCATCTTATTGAATGTTATCATAAATGTTGAGAGATGGAATGTTTTTGATCATTTATTCTGAAACTGACGTTTCATGGTATCAAGAAACTCACCATTTGAAATAAATATTTCTTTTGACGAGTTTAAGAGCAACTCCATCCAAGTTTTGACAAAAGTTTTGTGTTAGTTTCGAAACAATTTGTTTTACTGTGGAGCTTCATTTTGTTGTTTTACGACAAAGTACCGTTTTGATTGCATGAAACTGTATATAGCATTTTTCACTTAGTAAGCGCCGTCTAATGCATGACAATAGCATATATGACGTTTTTAAGTTAAAAGCGTCGTATATAGTTGTTGGACCAGACATATAGTCTATATTTGCTATTAAATAATTTTACTTTATATGACGCTTTTAAATTACAATTAATTATTTAACCAATTTTTAATTATTTACAGAGGTTAGTGTATGATTTGTTTTAATGTGGATGAGAAGTTTGTAAGAATAAGATTTATAACAATACTGAATTGGAATGACACAAATCTCATTGACATGACACAAAAACTTACTTTTAGATTTATTTTAGGGATAAAACTCAAAAGACTTTCTGAACTACAACTGCTTACCTAATTACGGTGAGAACTATCACGATTTTCAAAAAGGTACGATGAAAAAAAAGAATATAACTACTGTGTAAACGAAGAGTTCGAGAGTAAGCATTACACAATCTCCAATATCATTTTTAAAAAAAGAGAGAATAGATTCGCCGCTTTGATAACCAAACGACGTAATTTTTGCACACAAATCTGAATCTTATAATACTAATAGTTTTGGAATGTAACGGTAAGTTTTATTTTAAAAAATCAGTCTAATTTTTTGTTTAATCACAATCTATTTTAAATCGTGATAGTTATAATCAAAATTGAATAAGCATTTATAGTTCTAGGTCCATTTTAAATTTTTCGCCTTTATTTTATTGTGATGCCCTTAAGACAGTAGCCGAGTCAGAAAAAGCATATTGCATACTAGGAGGTCAAAACAAATATTTTTATAGGTTAGAGTGCGGACAAAAATAGAGTAGTATAAAAATGTTATTTATTTATTTCATATTTAAAGGATAAATGATATACAAATAATATCACATTTTGGAAATATAATTATGTTTTTAAGAAACATTTATACAAATATGCATGATATGACTAGTTGAAAATTTTGAGCTCTTCCATAAATGGTCCACATAAGGATAAGGAGATAGATCTTATAATTAAGATTAGAGAAATAAAAATGTAAATGGGATCCCAAGAAATTTTGAGGCAACTAAAGTTTATCACCAGGAAAATGTGGTTCTCGATTTTCATTAATCAAATATTTATAATTATTTTTCAGTAATTATGTAGATAAATATTCACATGAGAATTAAAAAAAAATTTACATGATTTTACATGGTAATATTTTCGCAATGTGTTAAAATGTTTTATTTTTACTACATCCCCAGTAAATCTTGATACAGATTTTTTAAAACTCATGGTTCATGGTTAACAAGATCTAACACTACTAAATAAGAGAAAGTAACTTGTGTATTTATTTACAAGTATTAATTTAATTTGCTCAATTTTCCTTTTCTTAAACTTTCCTAAATTAATCTTTTTTTTACAAATTTCAACTACTTTTTTTTAACTCGCACCATATCTATACAAACAGACCCTAAATAAATAATTATTTGCTAACCCAACAAAATATAAATCTTTTGGATGGATATGGTCCACCGAATGTCAATTTATCTGACAAAGTGAATTTAAAAGGTCAAAAAAATTGACAATTCTCCACTAATAATGTCTCATCAACATATATTGAACTACAAATATCTACCCAAAAATCACTACAAAACTTAATGTTGGGGTGCACTAATTAAGGTGGATGAAGGTAACAAAATGACATGTAGTTTTTGTTAAAATTGAGACCCATCTAGTTTTACAAATAACTCCAGTACACACACTATGTTCTGTGGCCCCCACCTTCTTCTTTTCTTGTCTGCTTTTACTCAAGGACACTATTTTTCCTTATCTCATTCTTATTCTACTTAATATAATAGCAAATAAGAGCATATCTACTATAATAACATTATAGGATGTCGCGCTCCCGGCGGTTATGCTCCCCCTCCCGAATCGAGTCGGTTCGGTTCAAAATCGGTTGGTTCGGTTTGAAATCAGTCAGTTCGGTTCGATTTGAAATTTTAAAAAACTGTTCGGTTTGAAACGGGTAGGTTCGGTCCGGTTTGAAATGTTAATAGTTTGATTGCGGTTTCAAATTTTAAAAAACCGATGACTAATAATTTGATTCAGAATTTAATTTTTACGAACCGAATCGAACCGAACCGAACCCGTCGATTCGACGGGTACTCTCCCTAGTTTAGATATATAAAAATGTAATTTGTGTCATAACACATTAAATTTATGTCACAATAATTCAATATTTTAATAGTTTTTTTTCTCAAAATCATATGGATGGATTCACATCTCATATTATTAGTTTTCTATTATTTAATAATTAAAGATATTTTTTATTATTTTAATATGGAAATAACGAATATATGATGACACCTTTTATAAATTATGTAAAAAATCAGGCAAAATAACATAAATTTACTTTTTTTTATTTTAAAGTTTAAGATTTTTATGACAGTTTTAAATACAGTAAAACCTAAAAAAACTTAGAAATCTAAACCAATAATATTAAAATCTAAAAATCACAGGCTCTAAGAGTATGCTTGGTTTAGGAAAAAATTGGCCGAAAGAATAATTTGATGAAAAGTGTTTCCTCTCATGGAATCCATCAAATTTTCCATTGTTTGGTTAGAGATGAAAAATTGTGAGAAAATGTTAAAACATTCTTTATCTTAAACAAACTTTCCTTCATATTATCCATCTAATTTTTCTATAAATTTTTCTTCTTATTTTTCATCAAATTTTTCTTCTAATTTTCTATCAAATTTTTCTTTTTACCAAATTTTCTTAAACCAAACACACCTTAAGGCTGTGTTTGGTTTAGAGAAAATGGTAGGGAAAGGAAAATTTGATGGAAAGTGAAATTCATCATGAATTTCATCTTATTTTTCTTTGTTTGGTTTAGAATGAAAATTTTGAAGGAAAATTTCAAAACTCCTTTTAATTTACCATAACTTTCCTTCTAACTTTCCACATAATTTTCTTTCCCTCATATTTTTCATCTAAAACAAACATCAGATTTTACTATTTTCCTCCACATTTTCCTTTCCACTAAATTTTCCCTAAACCAAACATAGCCTAACTGTATGGAACCCTCAGAAACTCCTAAACCATAAAATCTATATAAAATATTAAAACCGAATGATTAACACATTAAACCCTAAAACGTCCACAAAAAAATAAAAATAAATATATATACATAGAGAAGGGATCAAATGTAATGATAATTTCATTGTAAATAGAGGACAAATCTCAGCCACATATTATTCATAATCTAAAGGCTATTAAATCACGTAGCATTAACAATATCATATCATCATCTGAGACATGACTGTCATCAAACTGCTCGGCTCCTCCTCGTGGGCGTCATCGCTTCTCTGTTATCATCCAACTTGCAGCAAATAATCCCTAGCAACGCGACGGCGCACGATGTGTTGGCTCTGTTCGAGCTGCCGCGCGACCTGCTGCCGGCCTCGTTAAGTCCTACTACTACGACCCGGACGACGGGGAGATTGACCGTGGTGTTGCCGCAGCCGTGGAGAAAGCTCCGGGGAGAGGACCAGCCGCCACCAGCAGAGCTCTATCCACCTCCGGCTCCTTTCTTTCCGCTCCTTCTAAGTTCATCCAAGCCAAGTCCTCTCTCTTCTCCAACCGCCGTTCCATCTCCACCAACACCAGCTCCAATTCCAATGCTAACCTAACCCTCTGCAAAGCCAACTCCACCGGAGCATCCTCCCCTGATCCTGCTACTATGCAGACCGTCAGTTAACCGAATTCCGGCTCCGCGTCCTCCTCGGGGACTTCCACATCCACCGTGTTCGTCGGCGAGGGGCAGCGTCCCGCTCGAGGGAGTGATTCATATTGAGAAGCCTAATTATGATGCTAATATAGACAGATGGGAGTATCTGACGTGTCGCGCTGCTTGCTGGTGGAGATGCGTTGGCTTTGCTTCTCTTTGCTGCCATTGGGAGATTCAGCCATGGATTCCCTGTGTGGGATATTGAAATTTTCACACAGCTAATCCATTCATAGCTGACTGGTTACTATCAGCCTATTTTCTCTGAGGGTACAGTGAAGATGGCCGGGGATGAATGGTGTTTCCAAAGATGTTGTTGTTGCTGCCAAATCTTGGGCTTTGGGGATTCCATTGGGGATTGCAATTAGAGCAATATTTGCAGGTCCAGGTTTCGCAACTCCCCTTCATTCTGGTAAGCATGGGAAGTACTGATTTTTTACTCATTGGATGGAGGGCACTACTATATTCTATTTTTCCAAATGACAAGAGCAAGAAAAATAATGTTTACCGCCGCAGCAACCCTTTTGAACTATTTGAGTTGCTCACATCATTAGTTCGAAGGTGTACCGGTACCTTGTTGGGTGTAGAGAGGCTATGCACTGATTATGATAACCTGGCAAAGATTGCCAGTAAAGTTATTACAAGATTAGAACAAATGAGTGGTTACATTTTTTCTTCATTTTTTTTTGATTGATGAGTTTATATTTTAATTTCTTTTATTGGTGAACTGTCTGTTCACCATGGTGGTGAATTATTTGTTCACCATAATCGTGGTGAACAGAAACTTGAATGGTCTTGTAGCACATATCTTATGAAACTTGTTTCTCATTTTGCTTTGCAATTTCATTTTCATACAGAGAAGTCTGGGTAGTAACTTGAAATTTCTTTACATTTTCTTCATTGAAATTTGTTAGCAATTTTGGGTGCAGAGAGGCTATGCACAAATTATGATGACCTGGCAAAGATTCCGAGTAAAGTTATTACAAGATTAGAACAAATGAGTGGTTACATTTTGCTTCATTTCTTTATTGATTGATGAGTTTATATTTAATTTCTTTATTGGTGAACTGTATGTTCAACAAGGTGGTGAATTATCTGTTCACCATAATCGTAGTGAACAGAAACTGTAATGGTGAACAACTCGTGAACTGAAATTTTTCATCATTTTTAATTTTTTATATTTATATTTATTTTTTATTTATTACATTTGAAAGGTTTCAACATTAGAAAAACAAGTTTATCTAACCTTTAGATTGAGCTCAAATGAGTGGCCAGAAATTGTCCACTATTTACAACGAAAAAGGTGTTTACACCGGATCCCTCCCCTATATATATATATAATTTTGTTTGACTCGAGACCTAACTTAACGAAAATGAAATATCACCTAACATTTGATTTTTCCTTATAATAATTATATTTACGTTTAAATACTTAATTATAAGTTAAGACGGTGTTTGTAAAACATGAGGTCATACATCCAGCCGTGTCGGTTTTTACTGCAGACGGTAGTTCAAGTCATGCTCCGGCGCCGAATTTTTTATCTGTAAAAAACAGAAAGTAAAAGAAGTGGAGGACAGATGTCGTCGTAACAAGTGAATGGAAGGAAGCCTTTTGTAGACAAAGAAGACGAAGCCAATGAATGAGAAAGAAAGAGCAGAGCAAAGCTAAGCTAAGCTAAGCCACAGTGAGCTAATAGGAATAGGTAAAGCTAGTGTGAGCAGAATCACATGGAAAGAGGACTCTATAAAACGGACCCACCATTCTTCACTCTCTCTCCATCTCTCTGCTCTTGCTCTCTGTTTTTCAGTTTCATTTTTATGGATAGAAACGGGAGAGCCACTCGCTACTGCAAACTGTAACAAACCAGAGATTCAAAGGCCTTTGTAGCAGCAGCAGAGAGATGTTTCTGATGACTTTCTCCATCTCTGTTGAAATGTACTCACTCACCTGAGTCTCACCACTGCCATTCTGCAGCACCCCGATTGGATCGATCAGTAGCTGCTTACAAACGCAAACGCAGCAGAGAAGCGGATCTGCCACCAGCAGGGCCGCATTTTTTATCCTTGCAGGTCAGATGGATCAGGTGTCCGTCAAGAGCCTGATACCGGAGTCGTTCCAGGGCGCGAGGCCGGCGGACATCGGCGGGCAAATCGGGCTGGTGTGGGAGCTTATACGGGCGCCATTGATCGTCCCGTTGCTGCAGGTCGCCGTGTACATATGCCTCGCCATGTCGCTCATGCTCTTCTTCGAGAGAGTCTACATGGGCATCGTCATAGTCCTCGTCAAGCTCTTCTGGAAGAAACCCGAGAAGCGCTACAACTGGGAGCCCATTTCGGAGGATTTGGAGATCGGCACCGCCGCCTTCCCCACCGTCCTCGTCCAGATTCCCATGTTCAACGAAAGAGAGGTTCGTTCAGTCAGTTAGTCCAATTCATTTATACACACTGTATCAGTATCACATTGATAGAATCAAATCGAACCGAACCGAATCCCAGGTGTACAAGCTGTCCATTGGAGCCGCGTGCGGACTGTCATGGCCGGCAGATCGGCTGGTGATCCAGGTCCTGGACGACTCCACAGATCCTGTCGTCAAGGTAACCATAACCATCATCCTCCCCAGGCATGTTCAAACCTAGAAATGCTGTCAGAGTCAGACCTCGGACTCTCCTGATATCCGTTTTTTCTGGTTTGAATTTTGTCTACGCGACAGGAAATGGTGGAGAAGGAGTGCCAGAGGTGGGCGAGCAAAGGCGTGAACATAGTCTACCAGATACGGGAAACCAGAGGCGGGTACAAGGCGGGCGCGCTCAAGGAGGGCCTGAAGCGGAGCTACGTGAAGCACTGCGAGTACGTGGCCATCTTCGACGCCGATTTCCAGCCAGAGCCTGATTATCTCAGACGGGCTATCCCCTTCCTCGCCCTCAATCCCGAAATTGCCCTCATCCAGGCCCGCTGGCGATTCGGTAACTTCTCGACCCCCATACGACGCCAACACAAAATCTATTTATTTATTTACTGTTTTGCCCCTGGAGTGTCGGTTGCGGTTTTCTGACACGCTCCTCAGCCGTCACGCCTGCTGCACGTCGTCGTATTGGTTTCGTATTTTTGGTGTCAGAAAAGGATGAGGAAGGGTAAGTAAAGAGAGGGGGAAAGGGTATCGTCGGCGAAATTAGCTGCGGGTTAGATGGTGTTGTTTTAGTATTGATGTGGTGTAATTAGTTTGGAGTGGGCAGCCATCAATCACGCTGCGTGCTTTGTGAACCGTTGATTTTGACACTTGTCATCATCTCATTCATGTACCACGCAGATCACGGGCTTCACCTCGACCCACCTCCTGTCTAATATTGTCGGAAAAAAAATACATAAAGGAGATAATTAAGGCTCTGTTTGGTTTTGGGAAAATTTATACAAATGAAATTTTCAGAAGGAAAAGAGAGGAAAGAAAATTTTATTAGGTCATACTGATAATATTTACTAGTAAAATACTGTATAAACTAGGCATGAGTCTTCCACTTTCCTTTCCATTTGGAGGGTCGTCAGGAAGTATTTTTTTACTAGTGGGGTTTGGCTATTTGGACCAAAAAGGCAGGCTAGGTTAACATTAATGATGTTGGTGGGACAGTTTTGCTTAATCCTAGATTAATAGAGTGGCCCACACTTGTTGTAATCTACTGATTCCTTCAGAACTTCACTAGCTACTGTACTTGCATTTGAAGTAAGGAATCCCATGCTCTCCCAGGTGACCCCCGAGTGACCAAGCTCCAACTTTATGAACCTGTAAAAGAGATACACTTTTTGTGTGTGTTAGGTAGCGCTGTAGTTGATACATTCTTAGGTGAATCAAGGACCAATTATTGGGATGTTGTCACGTATAGGTTTTGAATCTGATGGTCTCCATAGTCAGGTGTACATGGTTGAATAACTCTGCAACAGCCATGGTCACTTCAAACCTCAAGTTTATTAATAACTTTCTACTGGCCAACTAACTGTTTTACTTCACCATGGGTTTATGATTCCAAGATCCAAGTGTTTATTCTCCTTGGTGACATTTCCTGTTTGAAAATGGAAAAGGAGCTTCGTGCCGTGTATGATGTCTTCTTTCAGCAGCCTCCCCGTTACTTTTTGTGACCTGAAAACAACTTGTGACTTTGCAGTTAATGCCGATGAATGTTTGCTGACAAGGATGCAAGAGATGTCCTTGGATTATCACTTCACCGTCGAGCAAGAAGTTGGTTCAGCTACCCACGCCTTTTTCGGTTTCAACGGTATGCTGCTTTGACATTGAAGCTTTCTATTCATTTCTGTAAATTACAGTTTCCACTAAACATGATGGCAAGGTCTTCAGTTCAGAAAGCATGTTCCCTTGTTGCTCAAGCCTCTGTCGTGCTGAGCATATCAGGGATATTATATCAAGGAGTTTAATGGCAAACAGATTTTTAATTTTGTGGTTGTTACTTTTCAGTTCATTGACAGGCTTACACTAACTGTTACAGGGACTGCCGGTGTGTGGAGAATTGCGGCCATCAATGAAGCTGGTGGGTGGAAGGACCGAACGACAGTAGAGGACATGGACCTTGCTGTCCGAGCCAGTCTCAGAGGCTGGAAGTTTCTTTACCTGGGTGATCTTCAGGTGAATTCCGACTACGGGTCAACATCTTAGTACATTTTGAACCTTTATTCCAATTCTGCTTGTCGAAAATTTATTCTCCAGCCTCTAATCGGAACTCTCAGTGCAGGCCAAAAGCGAACTGCCAAGCACATTCAAAGCCTTCCGTTTCCAGCAGCACCGCTGGTCGTGTGGTCCAGCCAATCTCTTCAGGAAAATGGTGATGGAGATTGTCCGAAACAATGTATGTGCATTCACCTTTTTTGTCTTCCAACGCCACGAGAAAGATCGATTCTTTACTTCCAGACTTTGATGCCAACTCTGGTGTGTATGCAGAAAGTTAGGTTTTGGAAGAAAGTCTACGTGATTTACAGCTTCTTCTTTGTCCGCAAAATCATCGCTCATATGATCACCTTCTTTTTCTACTGCATTGTGCTCCCCCTGACAATACTGGTTCCGGGAGTTTATGTTCCGATATGGGGAGCTGTTTACATTCCCTCCGTCATCACCATTCTGAATTCAGTCGGGACCCCAAGGTATTTGCCTCTGATCTAATTCAGTAGAGATAATTTTGAAGCATGCTGAAGAATATGCAAATGCTTACTTCCACAGGTCCATTCACCTACTGTTCTACTGGATTTTGTTTGAGAATGTGATGTCAATGCACCGGACAAAGGCCACATTCATCGGTCTTTTTGAGGCGGGGAGGGCTAATGAGTGGGTCGTGACCGAGAAACTCGGAGATGTCATGAAGAGCAAAGCAAACGCCAAAGCAGCGTCCAAGAGACCCCGGTTCAAGTTCACTGACAGGTACCGATAATACCCTTATATTTCCACAACCTTATTATCAGAAATACCCACACCGGCGTGGTGGGGTTGGAACGGCTGTATCAGTTGTCTGTTGGCCTCATGCGTTAGACCACATGCGTTAGACGCGTAGTTTAGTCAAACGACAAACAAGCCCTTAACTTCTACAGACTGCATAGCTGTGTATGGCCTGTTTTGGACGCTTACTGAAATCAGGATTAGCCGCTTTTTTCCAGTATCTTCCAGTAGATAATTTGTAACACACCCTGGTTGAATATTTGCCTCCAGGTTACTGGGGCAGGAGCTGGGGGTGGCAGCGTTCCTCTTCTTCACAGGATGCTACGATTTCATGTATGGGAAGAACAACTACTTCATATACCTGTTCCTCCAGGCTGTGACCTTCACCATTGCTGGACTTGGTTACATCGGCACCATCGTCCCCGGGTCTTAATTCGTGGGGCTTTAGTTTTACATCAGAAATGCACACACAACACCGGAGATATCCTACAGTTTTTGGACTCGTCATACATATATCAATATATTAGATTGCAGGGTGATAGTCAGTGTCCATGCATTACTACTGCTTGAAGGTCCTGAGAAACACAGGAAGCTGGTCACAGGCATGAACCAAAAAGAAGCCAGAAAAGGGATGAATAAAGGAGAGAGTCGTGCTTGGGGATGTTTTGGCCCAGAAGAAGATTTGTGTTTCGTTCATTGGTTAGATTGTTTGTAATATCAGATGCTTGAAACACTTTGTCTGATTAATTTAATATGTACTCAGAATTTCGCTCATAAAATTATATCAGCAGATTCCAAAAAAGACTTAAAGGCATCTCTCTAAGGTTTGTGTGTCAGGTCAGGTGATAAATTTTATGCGGCATAAATTTCAATTTCAATGTGGGTGGTAGTTTAGTTTTTTTATAAGGGGTATGATTTTTTTTCAAATTTGGCCTTTTACGTTCCTTCCCAATTATTTTTGGACCACCACTTGGTTTTTTATCCAATCTGACCTTTTCGCGGTTGCAAACACATACAAGCTTGGTCATTTTCGCGGTACGCAACCGCGAAAATCCGAAGTGTCCGATTTTCGCCACGAATCAGCCTCCGTGGCTGTCCACTAGGATCTTCGCGGTTGCGAACGTAAATTTATTTATTTTACTTATAAATCTCATTTCTATTTTATTTATTTTTCATTTAATTTAAGAAAATGAATATTAGAAAATGTAGAAGTACATCCGGTAGAAACCCAAAAAATGTTGGATTAGACATCAAGTGAAGTTAGGGACTAGCAGCCCTGATGGAAAGTAACCCCACAAAATTGGTCAATCCACAAAAACATAACTTCATCTCCGAATTCTTGCACAAAATAGGTCCCAGTAATATGTTTTTTTGGTTTCTACCAGGTGTACTTCTACATTTTCTAATATTCATTTTCTTAAATTGAATGAAAAATAAATAAATAAAATAGAAATGAGATTTATAAGATAAATTTATATAAAAAATAAAATAGGTCAAAACGATATTGTTTTGATTAACAAAGGGTAAGGGTTCATTTAGTAATTAGATTAAAATATTTCTGGATGAGATTGAAATTTATTTAATTACAACATGACCCCAGAAAAGTAAAAATCTGAAAATTACAAAAATCAATAGTTACACTTACAATTTTTAAAAATATGGTATTTCATACACCTTTTTATAATTTTCCCTAAAAATTTTATACAGTAATATTTTGCTGGCTGTGGGGTTCGAACCCACGCGCACTTCTGTGCAGCAGATCTTAAGTCTGCCCCCTTAACCACTCGGGCAAACCAGCTGATATCAATTTTAGTGATTATTGAACAATTAGAACTTTAATATGTTGTTTACAATAAGAAATAACACAAACAGACAAGGCATTTGAAATATGCATTCTCTCGAGCGGTCAAAGATGATTTATTATGCAATGCATATAAATAGCACTGTGTAACCATGAGATTGGGAAAAACACCGCATCGAATGTTAAGAGTAAGAAATAGCAATAAACCATAATTATCGGAATCGGACCATATGAACTTGTTAGAGTTATGTTTTTCTATTGAATCAGGTTTAAACCAATTCGACCGTCAATCTAATTTTAAAATATAATTATAACACATGACATTTAATAAGCTAATTACAAATGTTTTAACAAAATAATTAGATGGTGTGTTGGTAGGAGTGTGCGTCCAAATCTTGGCAAGCTAGAGTTCAAATCTTTCCTACCAAAGTCTAATATATCCGGTTCGATCCATCTGGTTTCTCCGATTTTTGATGCAGATTGATAAACTGGTACTTTTGGTCTGGTTCCGATCCAACCGGTCGAACCGGTCGTGGGCATTATCAATTAAATAATAAAGTGAAAAAGTTGGAATGGAATATGTATTAGTCTATTTAAATTTCAATTATCATAATCTAATTTTAAAAATGTAAAGCATTGCTGCGGAGAGTTCTCACTCTCCCTTGTAATGTCACTAGAGAGGCTATGTTCTATTGATGCCACTGTAAATTCAGCCATGCTTTGTTCCAGATTTTTCATGCTTTCAAAACTTAAAGTTTTCATGGTTTTAAGATTTTTAAAATTTTAAAACTACGGAAAACACTAAAAACTGAAATTATATAATCTTAAAAAGTTTAAAAATCTTCAACTATTAAAAAGTCTAAAATCATGAAACTCTAAAATTCTAAATTTGAAAAACATCCAAGAATCATTTAACCCTCTAAGTGATAAATATTACTTTTAAAATGACAATACCCTAAAATTCCCAGCGTGATTGAAGCGATGCAACCGACTTATTCACTTTTAGGATTTAGGGTTTAGAATTTCATAGCCTGCGCTAGGTTAAGCGATACAATCAAAAATCTTTGTAAAAGCTAGTCTATCTAACAATCCTCCCTCACTTGTAACTTATCTAAGTTAAGATTGTTCTTGAAATCTTCCCGCGCTTGTATGATGTGAGTGGCTTTGTAGATCCATCGGCCACTTGATCTTTTACACCTGTCTTGATGAAGCATGTCTCGGTCATTGATAAAAAAAAAACAATGAAGATATATAAAACTACAGAGAAGCATGATTATCTAAAGCTAGTCGATGAACTGGTGCTTGGTTATTCTTCTTTGATTGACAAACATGGAGAATATTTTCGCAATTAAGACCTTGGCCGCAAAAGCCTCCACCGTAACCGCGTCCTCCACAGGAGGCAAGGCAGAGAGATTACAGAGGACTGAAAGCCAACTTGTAGAAAATTGAGCCTCAACTCAAATTAGCTCATGAGTTGAGAATTCAACTCGCGCAACGTGGCCTGCTCAACTCGAGAAATCATCGAAGAGACAATCGGGTTATATTCCGGGTCAAATCTGGTATGGATGTACGAGACAAACTCTCCGTCATCCACGAGTTTACCTGCGGCTACCACCTCATCTTGAATACATACTCGATGATGGACATGTTACACTCTTGCTCGCATTTGTGACGAGAACATAACTTCAATTTCGCGCCACAGCTATGGTGCAAGGCACGACTTAAGAGTTAAGATAAGATCTCAATAAACACTTATAACAATAGATAGCAGAAGATGTGTCGATCTCCGGCCTCCCAATCGGAGTACTCTTGATTAAATTGATTGTTGTTGCAGTCTTGCATTCAGCAACTGTAGTCGTGATCCGCTTCGCTAAAACGGAATCTGATCTCGTACAGTCAAGCAATTAACAATCATTCAAAACAACTTAGTTTTAAATTTTATTAACCAATTTCTTACTCATATGTGTCCCGCGTCTAAATAAAATCACTCATGATTAATAAAACCATCCATATTTTTCCTCATAAAATTCATCATTTTTTCCTGGTTTGGATAGAGGTGAAAAATAGTGAAAAAATGATGAAACATTCATTATTTAAAATAAATTTTCTTTTTTATTTTCCATCTAATTTCTACAAAGTCTCTTTCTCATCTCCTTACAAATTTTCTTTCTTATTTTCCAAAAATTTTACTTTCCACCAAATTTTTTTTGTTTTGAAAATATTTGGTGGAAAAAAAATTTAAGATAAAGTATATTCCCCCATGTAATGCATCCTATTTTTCCTTATTTGGTTATGTAAAATTATTTATTTTACACAAAGTTTCTTCCTATTTTCTTAATTTTCCTACAAAATTTTCTTCTCAATTTTTTACAATTTTTTCTTCGTATTTTCCACCAAATTTTCTCTAGACCAAACACAACCTAAAAATTCTAGAACTCAAACCTCAATAAAACTCATAAAATCATCCAAAGTGATATTTTTTTAGCTGGTAGGATGTGTAACGTGTGTATACATTGACAGGGTATCCGAGGTAGTCTTAAATTTTTCAATTTACGATTTCATTTTCATTTGCCTTCCATTTTCTTAAAACAAACCGAGCCTAGAGCTAGAGCATTCATTATGCACAGCCTTTATTTGAAATTGTATGGTTCCCCATATTCAGTGTCATTCTAAGGGTGTGTTTGGTTTCATCCAAATGAATTATTCTTACTAGTAACTAACTATATTTATATTTGTTGACCACCTAGTGCAGGCTTTTTTTTTTTTCGAAGCAAGAAATTCATGAATTTGATTGAGCCAGAGATGTTTAAACGGCTCTCTCTGCTTTGTCCACACAAGACACCGAGCCAGACGACTCCGTTTCCCCTTCGTCTTCAGTCACCTTCCGAAACAAGAAGAAATTCCTGAACCCCAAATTAGTAACCTTTTCGTCCCGATCCAAACCTAAACCATCAAATGAACGGACCAGATTAAGTCACCTTTATATATTAACGGCTGAAATTGAATGCGAAAATAGAACAGAGTGAGGGAGAAACGACGGCTTACTGTCCAAGCTGAATTGTGAGCGGTGGAGGTCGAACCGGGCCGGTTCGGTAGACGGAAGAATCGGGCGGCGGCCCTCCTTCGCGTACTGCCAGACGGCCAACGCTATCAGATCTCCGACAGTGGAATTTGACGTGGCTACCACGTGCATGGGTCGTCCGACGCTGCCATGCACGGTGACGTTGAGGAGCAGCTTGGTGAGCTGCTGCGGGCGCGGGGTCGTCTCGTGGGTCCTGAGGTTGGGCAGCCTCAGCTCCGTCGCGGGCGCGGTCCGCCTGTAGAACGAAGATGACCTCTCAGCCTGCTTCTCCCTCCTGCCCATGATGGATCGTGTAGGTAATTGGCTACTAGTTATTCTTCTTCATTGTCAGGTATAATAAGATAAATCTTATACATTATGAAACAATGTGAACAAACATGATTGATGAGGCATGCCTACTAAATCAATTTGTAATCATGCGCATAATTATTCAGAATTTGATTTTTTCTTTTTTACAGTTAACTAATACTCTTTGGTTCTGATATCATGGGGTTCATTGTCATCTAGATAGGATCCAATAAACAAACCTTAAAAGCGTGTTTTGTGTAATACTATATGAGATTTATGTCATACCGCATCACATTATTATTGTCATAAATTTCATTTTGACAAATCTTTCATCACATTGAAACAGACTTTTCAAACCAATTTATAAAAAACTTCATGAAAATATCAATTACCACACTTAAATTTGAAAGCGTGATAATTGGTATGTATATAATATTTAGGAAGATTCAATTACCACACTTCAGAATTGAAAGCATAGTAATTGATATATATATATATATATATATATATATGATAATCAATTATCACACCTTACATTCTAAAGTATATTAATTAATTATTCAGAATATTCTATACATAACAACTACAACACTTTAGATTTGGAAGCGTGACAATTGATTATGCATAATATTTTATTATACCAATTACCACGCTTCAACATATGGGTTTGAAGTTCACGAACCTGTTTTCATATTGAAACAAAGCGTTTTGAAGTCTGACACGAAACTTACTACAAAGCTTCAATGGAGACACCCTAAGATGTATGTGAAATACCTAACTCACAGGCTTATACTATTTGTCAGATTGTTGTTTCTTGTTGGAACAAAAGTTTCAATGTGTAACATTGTCCATAGGTGTCAAGTGCCGCGTCGAAATGTTAAAGTCAAATATGACAAACATTCATTGAGTGTAAAAAATATTTTAATTTTTCAACGTGTCACGTGGCAGTCAAACTGACATGTGACAGTTTCTCATTGGTTTGTTCATAATACACATAGGAGATCATGTTTACCAAATGACTAGTCTTTATAATTTTGCGTTTTGGAATGAAGAAATTTTCAACAGAAAAAAAACTCTTTGATTTAGAAAATTCCATTTAAGTTATTTCCAAAAAAAATTCCCTTAACAAATGAAAAAGTATTTTGAAATTTTCATCCCATCTTCATTTCCTTACCATTTTTCTAAAATAACTCGGACTTAGATTAGATTCGGTGTAGCATAACAATTTACTGTGAGCAATCGGACGACATTGTCTCATTCTTTTCACTCATAAAGTCGCGTGGTCCCCCTCCCTGCAAAGTTCAATATGTTGCATATGGAATAGGAGGAAAGGGTCACTACACATTGTTTGAGTGAAAATAAAATAAAATGACATAGTTCGGTTGTTCGGAGCAAATTACTGTGCAAAACCGGATCCCGGTCAACCAATCAAGCATACACAATTTATAATGCACAATTTTTATTTACAGTTTTATGGTGCTCAAATTCAGTGCAATTCTAATAGTATTTGATTGATTGCATCAGGCCACATGATTATTTTCTAGAATTACAGATATATTCAAATAAACTATTCTTACTACTATGTAGATGTTGACCCCCCAGCCCAAATTCTGCAGTAATTTTTTCAGAGCAAGAAATTCATGATTTTGAGCCACGGAAGAGATGTTTTAGCAGCTTTCTCCACTTGCTCTGAACAAGACACCGAATGTGACGACGCCGTTTCCGCTTCGTCGTCCACCCGCCTTTGACACAGGAAGAAATTCCTGGACCCCAAATTAATCAGCTTCTCGTCCCGATCCAAACCTAAACCATCAAATGAACGGACCAGATTAATTCACCCGTCGTAATCAACGGCTGGCTTTGAATGCGAAATAGAACAGTGCGAGGGAGAAACGAGGGCTTACTGTCCAAGCTGAATTGCGAGTAATGGAGGTCGAACCGGGCCGGGTCGGTTGACGGAAGAATCGGGCGGCGACCCTCCTTCGTGTACTGCCCGACGGCCAAGAGTATCAGATCTCCGACAATGGAGTCGGACGTGGTCAGCACGTGCAAGGCTCCGACGCTGCCCTGCACGGTGACGTTGAGGAGCAGCTTGGTGAGCTGCTGCGGCCGCGCGGCGGTCTCGTGGCTCATGAGGTTGGGCAGCGTGTTGGGGCGCCTCAGCTCCCTGACGCCCATCATCGTCGCGGTCCGCCCATTGAACGAAGATGACTTCTCCTTCAGCTTCTCCCTCCTGATGCTGTTTTTGGCGGCGCTGTTAGCCTTCAAATTCGGCATCAGAGCTTGACGCTCTAGCTGCTACCAAATCATTTACTTAGTCGTGTAGCTGTGGAATCGCTGGCGATGGAAGCCGGGGCGGAGGCGGAAGCGGAGGCTTCCTGATTGCGGCGAGCACATCAACAGCACCTGCTCCAATTAGCGAGCGAATGAGATCAAGCTCGAAGAAGAAGACTATGAATGTGAAATGAAAAGGGAGAAAAGATTCAGAATTTCAGATGGCTTTTGAGCAGGAATCGGTTTAATGTATTTATAATACATCCGACCAGACGACTGGTGATTCGTGAAACTGAAGATAAGGTTTTGTGGCGTGGCGCACAGGATGACTGCGAGCCAGGAAAAACACGAACCCCTCTATTTGTTTATTTGTTCTATTATTATATTACGTGTTTGACCTGGAGTAGCCGGTTACACGTCGGGTGATTGCTGATGATGGTGGCCAATGAGCGTGGTTGAAGAAAGAGATGGTGGCGCTGGTGGAGAGTGGGTTCGTAGTTTACGTAACCTCGAAACGTGGCCCGGTCTGACTAGAGAGGGGATGTGGGCCCCAACGGTTGAAACTGGCTTGACCCTGTGGATGTGATGGGAGCCTTGTATTCCAATTCTTTTCAATTACTAGTAAATATACTTATGATTGAGTTTAAGAATGTAAGGCGAGAAGCTAACAGCAATATAAAACTCTTCCAACGTGTTTATTTTTTAA
The DNA here is from genome assembly GCA_002312845.1 of Kalanchoe fedtschenkoi. Lineage (NCBI taxonomy): Eukaryota > Viridiplantae > Streptophyta > Magnoliopsida > Saxifragales > Crassulaceae > Kalanchoe > Kalanchoe fedtschenkoi. The sequence goes on from NQLW01000056.1 coordinate 778,244, forward strand.
TAATAAATTTTAATTTTAATTCATATAATATAACCATACAAAAAATTATGAAATTTTCTTTCCAACTAAAATTTAATTGACAAATAGTGTGATTTATGAGGACTTTTATCTTGTAAAAAATTCTAGTATAATTGCATCGGTAACTTCTCGTTTAAAATTTTGATCACATTGAAAATCTAACAAGAAATTAAAAATTCGACACTACTAATAGAGTAATAGTGAACTACCTTTACAAATAATACTAATCATGAATTAATATACAAAGATAGAAATTTTAGAATGATGATTACACGAGGATTATATTAAATGGCGACAACTTAGTATTATTTATTATGTCATATCATATATATATATATATATATAGGTCACATCTCACATGCATCTTGTCAATGAGCGCTATTTCGTCAATAATTAATCTTGTTTTATTGTTAGGTATAGTTAGATAAGTAATTGTTGGCTTACGAAATGGTGAATGAATATGATTGGATAAAATTGTAAACATCACTATAAGAAACGAGGGTGGATATAACGCCTAATAATTTGTTGAATAGGTGGATGACCAGATGATAGGTTGAGCGTTTTAAAATCGCATAGCGAATAATTGACTGATGAAACGACCAGACGACCGCCCTTTAAAATAATGTAAACATATTCTTTATTCTAGTCTCATGTATTATTAATTTTTCCTCTCAAACATGCATTGAATTTTGAAAGGCAGACACTAACTTTTACATATCAGTTTGATTTAGGGAAGAGTTGAGAAAATGAAAATAAGAAAGAAAATAAAATATATTTCTATTTGTTTTTTTTTGTTTGGAATGAAAAATGAAGGAAAGTTTTAAAACTTTCTTTAATTTATCTTAACTTACTTATAATTTTCCCTCTAATTTTTTCCATAAATTTTCCCTAAACTAATTACTATGAATATTTCCCAACTTTTTCTCAAAAGTTTCTTTTCATCCAATTTTTCCTGAACTTAACACCACCTAACATGAGTGAATAAATTACGCAGTGTGCTTAATAATCCAATAACAGTTAATGGCTTAATGCATTAAGTATGCGATTTGTAATTGTAAAACAACTTTAGGGCTCTGTCGCAGACATGCACATGATTGAAGGCGAATCCAACATGTGCACGTGGGAGAGGAAGGGTGATGCAGGGCATATTCCAGATATGAGACGCATCTGGGGGAGGCTAACCTAATTTGATATGTTCAGCCAACTAAACGACGAGTTCAGGTATGGGAGCGCAGCGAGTAGAAGAGGGAAATGATTCGTTAATTCATGTGATTGCTGCTACCAGTTTGGTAACTAATCCATGTGCTGCATAAACCCTAATGAAAACGGAAACTGAAAAAAAAAAAAAACTAAGAGAAGGAATAACTTAAAGCTTCCAATTCTATTGTCAGATTATAAGCAGATTGATCTATTAATTAAGAGTGTTATTCGCACATAAATATGTTGGAGGCGTATGTGAGCTGATCTGCAGTAGATCTCGCGCCACTATCAGCGTAAAAAAGGTGTTTAGCCCTCCCTAACCTAAAAAAAAAAACAAAAAACAAAAAATCTCTTGCTTGTGTTGTGTCAGCTGGATTCTTTAGACTGGCGGGCCTCTAAATATTGAAGGAATGAATTGTTGAATTTGTAATTAATTTCATTATTGCGTAAAAACTATACTTTATCAGTACTATTAATTTCCTAGTTTGATTTAAATTGAACATTTCTACTAGTTTTTGTAAGATATCTTATTTTAGAATGCATTTTTATTCTGGTATTAATAGAGAAAGTATTAATTAATCCACATTGTACCAAGGCATTCATAATACTCATTTTCTAACATATTTAGTTTTTTTAGGTTTTGCGTACTAATTATTTTGATACTTAATTTTCTAACAAATAACTTCATAAGCATAACTAATATTATATCCTGTAATGAAAAAAATATTATTATACCCTTGTTAATACATCATACCAAACACACTAAGGTATATTAAAATTTTGAAAAAAAAGACAATATAAGTGAAAATTTACTGCATTTTTTGTTTGGTTTAATTTTTTTTTCCTCACTCAAATAACCAATTTCTTTGGGGCGGGAGAAACTCGGAGGAGAATTGCACCACTAAATCCCGCACGAATGCCACCACTTAAGAGAAAGTTGATGAGTGGAAACTTAAGCCTAAGTTTGGTTCAGAGTAGACTTAAGAGAAAAGAAAATAGAATGAAAAATAGAATTTTCTTAAATTCTATTTGATTTTCCTTTTTTGATTTAAAATGCAAATATCATTAGAAAGTAGTAATTATTAATTAAGCTTAACTTAATTTCACATATTTTTTCTCCGATTGTCCCTAAACAAAAAACACAGCCTAAACAAAATGAAAGAGAAAAATTGATTACGTATTCAACACATCTTTAAATCGCTAACCAAAAAAAAAATTTATATCACCTCTCATTCTCCATGGCATTACATTTCCCTATACCAAACACAGCCTGATAAAATAAAACATTAAATTCTCATAATTTTCCTTCCCATCGAGATGACCTTACTCAACACTTCTGTTTTTATTGTTTTGCTGGTAGGAAACACTCATGAGGTAGATGCAAGGAGGTAAGGGCCTTCAGATCAAAACAAATAAAAAAAAGATTTTTACCAACTCAGCTTTCTTATATATTTTTTCCATAGATTTACATCCATAGTGAAATAGACATTTCAATTCTCTATGCAAGAAATCACATGTCATATTATCAATTTTCCACTTTTTCATATTATGTTAATAAATTTTTTTAAATTAATTAAATATTTGATTGTTATAATTATTTATTCATGTTATTTTTTTGACATTTATATGATAAAAAAATTAAATGATAAAAATTTTCAGTCCGTATAAAGATTTTCATAATGATTGTATAAGATAAAGATTGTTTGTACTTAAAAGATTTTATAAATTTAAATAACATAATATATATATTTTAAAACGTCATATATGATATATAATATATACGATGCTTTTAACTTAAAGGACAAAAATCCAAATAGGACCCTAAACTACCATCATTTACTCAACTGTGATCCGAACTATCACAATTGCCAAAAAGGGTGCGATGAAAAAAAAATGACTGATTTCCAATGATATTTAAAAATATTTTATTTGATTTATTAAAAATAATTGATCATATTAAATTTATTAAGGATTATGCTGGATTGAGTATGAAAAGACATCATTTTGTTTATGTGCGCAAATAATATTATTCAATTTCATTTACCAAATGACATAATTTTTCATATACGAATTTAACTCTTGTAATAATATTAGTTTAAGAGTGCAACAACAAATTTAATTTTACTTTCATCACATTATTTTTAAAAGTCATCATAGTTCGATACACAAACGTCATGTAAATTATATATGGACGCCGTATACTTTCCATTCGCAAACCGTTTTATACAAACTAAGAATTATCATATTAAAAAATTATAACCCACCTTCTACATCGAAACAAAACTATTTGTGACATGACAAAAACCTTCCATCAAAGCACGAACGAGGCAGAGGCGGACGATGTGGACAACCGAGCTTTCCTGCGGGTTTCCTTTCTTGTCGTATTTATATGCTAAAAACCGGAAGGCAATGCCTCAATTGATTTGCCAAACGACCCCTCAAATTACGCCTCTCATCTTTCTAAGCTCCTCTACAATGATTAACAATATAAGCAAGAAGACATTTTGCTTTGTTTGTATTAAGAAAAGTTGGAGGAAAGAAAAATATATTTTCTTTCCATATTTCTACAGTAGGTTGTTTAAAATGTATCTATTTAACATATTATTTTTAAATTTAAAATAAAGTGTGATATATTATCACTGATGTAAAAAATATTTTATATGAATTATGATGATAAAGTAATTAATTTTTTACATTTTAAGATATGTGACGTTATTAAATAAGTATTGTAATAGTTAAGTAACTAGTTAAAGCGGATAAATGAGTGTTAGTTACGTGAAAAGTAAAAGAAGATAGAGTGAGTGACGAAAAATCTCATGTTTGGATTAGAGAAAGTCGAGAAAAAATAAGTTTAGATGGAAAATTAGAATTAAGTGAAATTTAGTAATTATTTTTTAAACTTTCCTTATATTTTTAGTACTCTAACCAAAGAAAAAGAAAATTTAAATAAAATCCCCTTAATTACTTTACTTCTCATTTTTTGTTTTCCTCTAAATTTTCCTACGCCAAACAAAGTCTAAAGACTATGTTTAAAATAGAGAAATTTTAAACTAAATGAAATTGAGAGGAAAAGCTTTGGTTTGAAATGAAAAATTATACATAAAAATATTTTTTATTTTAAACAAATTTATCTTTTCATTTTCCATTACAATTTACTTGATTCTTCCTACATTTAAAAGCAAAGACGTGTTTAGAATAGCGTTATCAGTAAGTACATAATAGATGCAAGAATCATGAAAAAAAATGCAACTATTTCAACTTTCACTTTTTTTTAAAAGAAATAAAATAAAATTCATACATCCAATCATCAATAAAATTTGAATCGTAAATCACAAACATGATAGACCGTCATCTAATCACTCGACCATCAAAACTGGTGACTTCAACTTTCATTCAAACTTTTGACATTGATTGATGTTATATTTTTACCCTGGAGATTTTTAGATGTTCATCATTATAGCAGGGCCATTTAATAGTATGTGCAAGTCGATTGTTGGCATAGGGTCTCGTTTGGAGATGCATTTTTTTTTAACAATTAAAGGACTCAAATTATTTAAAAAATATTAATATTGTGCTATTTATTAATAAATAATGAATGGAAGATATGCAATAGCTCCGCCCACTTTTTATGGAGTACTCCCTCCGTCCTCTAATACATGTCGTTTAAGATTAATTTGAGTAGATTAAGATGAAGTAAATGCTAGCGGTTGAACAAATTTAAAAAAATTCGTGCAAAAAGTAAAATTGATAGATTATTATTGGTGAGAAAGGGATATTCTATTGATTATGATAAAGAAGTGATTAATGTTTGACATTTTAAGCTAGTTGTTGATATTAAATACGCATTGAAAATTGTTAAGTGACAAGTAAAAATGAACAAAAAAATTCGATTAAGTGACATATAAAAGAGGACAGAGGGAGTATAGTTTATAAAATTCAATTTTAATCCATCAAATTATAACTCTAACAATCACGCACGTGACCTATAATTGAGACGGCCCCCCATTTTAGTACCACTCATCATACACTGACATATCATATAATTTAAATTTGCTAAAATAATAATAATAATTATTATATCGTTCCAAAATAAACAACAAGTTTGCATGTGTGTCGTAATTTCATTGCTTGTATTCAATATCAAATAATTATATAAATTAAAAACGTTATGATATTTGCAAATACAAACAAAACAGGAGTGATTATAATTTATAGAGAGAATTCTTGAAGCTTCATCTTGTTCCGGGCTAACTTCGATAGTTACGTCGGGACTGTGGGACCACAATCTCCAACCACAAGTAGTAGGAATGTTGCAATTCACATATTTTTCTGAAAAGGAATATCAAAAGTTTATTTTATTTATTTAACTATAAACATAAAAATTGTAAAAATTATTATTTTTTAAAAATTTGATTAAGTTTTCTTCTAGTTTAACTTTGAACTTTCTTTAAATTTTATTTAATATTTTTCATTCTCTTCATCATTTCTCCCCTTCTTCCCTTTTTTTATTTCGTCACCACCGCTGCGGCGCTACCTCTCCACCTATTGCTGACTCTGCCGCCCCCTACCCTGCGCCAATCTCTCCCATTTGCGTTTTTCGCCGTCACACCCCCGCTAAAACATGAATTCTGTGTTAGGAAGTACTATCTCATTATGGTATGAATTTTGTTGATTAAATGTTTGAGAGTAATGTTGTGTTAGTTTTCTATCTTGTTTAGATTGTTTTTATGGAGGCGAGTGTAGTGGATGTGGGGTCCCTCCACATGGTGGGACCCACACAAAGTTGAAAATTAGGCAGGGACGGCAGGGAAAAATCAAAATTGGCGGGCGAGGTAGGCGACGTGTTGCAATTGTGCAGCTTCACGCGGTATGGAATTGCCTATAAATAGGCAGTTCCCTTGCATTGTTTCATCATCCCACAGCGAAAAACAGCCTCAGAGAAATAGAGAGAGGAAGAGAGAAAGAGAGGAGAAAAATTAGTGGGATAATTTTTCCTGGGGGAGTGACAAAAATAGTGAGGAAAATATTTTGGGTATTTTCGGGAAACACTTTGAGTGTCACTATTTTGGGTCTGTCCCAAATCTCTCTTTGTACCCACTATAATTTTAGTGGAAGAATATATCGGAGTTTGTCCCGTGGACGTAGCCTTTTAAAGGTGAACCACGTTAAATCTGGTGTACTTTTGTGCCTTGCTTGTTCGATTATTTTATCCGCTGCTGTACCTGGGGCCTAACAGCGAGGTCACGAGTGGTGAGACGAGATTCTTAAGTGGGCGAGACCTTGAGGCAGCTGAGACCCCCGAACTAAGGTTCCGAGTGGTCAAAGTCCCGATACAACTTATAGTTTCTCGCGTTTCCTGTCAATTTCAACTTTCTCATTTGCTTCTTCCACTAAAGCCCGCTCTCCCGTCGGACCCTATGAGAGTATTTCATTTTTTTGTAAGGAGCACAATTGAACAGAAAATATGAAGTTTAATTTATAAGTTATAAATGATGGTTATTGGTTACCTAGATTTAAGATTGGATGTGCTATGTGGATCGGGTAAGAATCTAATCAAAGTTTAATTGTATGACCAAGAGAAGTTTAGTCTTTGTTTTGCATTGATTCTTTTAGTCCATGTAGTGGTGATTTCAAACCTCATGGGATGAGATTTTGATCTCACAACTATACGGTCTAAAACATCGATTTGGAAACAGAGACTATTAATTTCTCATGATCAAGTTCAAACCTAATGAGATGAGATTTGGATCTTGCATCTACTCATTTGAACAATAAATAAGTTCGTGTAGTTAAATTTGTTCAAATATTTTAATTTAAGAAGTCATCTCTGAACTATTGTCATATGTCATAAGTGTATTAATTTTTTAACATTATATTTTTCATCCACACAACAACAAATATAAATTAGATGAAACATATTCATCTCATTTCTGAGTTTAACGTTGATTTACGAGAGTTTTGTGAATTCGTGAAAGCACATTATGAGATCAATCAATGAAAATATTAGAAGTCCAAGATGCAGTTGCCGTAATACGTGAGATTTTATGTAGTGCTATAAGGGTTGTTTTCATACCTACTTATGTTTGTGTTATGTCATGATTATTCGTGCTAAATTTTTTTTTATAGTTTGAGTTAGGTAACTTATAAAATTGATGTTGTGAGATTGTGTTTTTATAAAAGTCATGTTTTACATGAGTGCTTATTAAGCTTATAAATGAATAACTGTGTTGTTGCATATTTTTGATTTAATTATGATGGATTCAGCCAATAACAGTTAATCAATTTGCAAATAAACACATGACATGCGTGTTTACGGTAAATACACTCTAGGTATGTGTAAGTTAAAGTCTAAACTAAACTCCCCACTATTGATCTTAATGTGTATATTTTTCATCTTTACTTCGTCTCGTATGTTAGCATATACAATTTCTATTATTGACTAAAGAGTAGGATGATATTAGGATATGAGAAATTGCTTACGCCTTTTCTAGACTGTGCGTCTCTCCGTCGATTTCTTTCTTCTTTTTAACAATCTTCTTTTGTTCAGGATTCCAAATCTTTGAAACCCCCAAAATTTTCCTTCTTCTTTTTATAATTATTAATTTTACCGGTTAAATCTATGCAAGTAGATTTGATTCTGATTTATCACTTACTAGTATAGTAAAAAATTTCATTTATATAACACGCACAACAATAGTGCTATCAAAATCTCTGGCTAACCTTAGACACTAACGATGTGAATCCATTCAACAATTTAAGCAAAAGATACAATACTAAGTTGTTCTCGTGATTTACAACCTACTTTCGTTGTTATGCAAAAAAAATATAATACTTAATGCTAAACGTTTATGATATCAGATCCCGAAAATTTTTGGCAACGATATCGATTTTTTACTTAATGTGAAAAATATTTACGATGTAAGTCATTTTTTTTACCGATTAACGTCTTTTTTGTGTACGTCAATCTTTCTATTATAGTGGCAAAAGCTACAAAGAATGCCCAGTAAGTGAGGACGATATAAATTCACGTATTGACCTATGAACGTAAAATTGTGTACACTGACAACAGAAAATTTCTACCACATTTACACTCATATCAATTAAAAAAAAGTTTAACTGAATAGATCCATGGAATAGAAAGATGCACCATTTCATGTTATAAGTGATAAAATCTTGCTGAAGACTAAGGACATTGAAATAACTTTTGGGAAGACCACGAATTTGGCAAGCGACAATTCGTTACTGTCCATATAAAAACAGTTGATGAAAATAACTAAATGATATGATTGCAATTAATTTTTTTTAAAAGTAAGTTAATATTATTACGATTATTAATAAAATATATTTGTTTCATTGTCAGATTTTGAATATTTTGTTTATTTTCTAAAATCCGTTTTATATAATTTTTATTTTTAATCTATATTTAAATAGTACATTTCAAAACTAAAGTAGCTTGGATACATCAATAATTAAATGTCCATATGAAAGATAATTATTCACCAATCAAAATTCATGTAACTAATAATCTCTTCATTCAAATTTGTATATAATATTTAACATCCAAATTTTAATTTTACAGCCTAAATATCCTATTTCTTAATTCGCAAGCAAGCCACGCCATTCTCCTGTTGCTAGTGTTGGGATACTCGCTTGTCTCTTTGATTTGTCTTAATTAAAATTATTTGTCTATTTTTATTTAACACATAAAATTCAAATATATAGTTAATAAATATAATTAATCTAAAAAGTCTAATATTTATGATTTTATTTGACTTATTCATAACAAAAATATTTTCCACCAATATAAACCACTTCATTCTACTCCCTCCGTTCTCTTTTCGTTGTCGCTTTCTTTTTATAGATTTGAATTCGATTTGCCATTTTTTATGTGATTTTTTTTATAATAAACATTATGATGATGAATCTCAATATGCCCGTATCGAATTCTATTTCGATAATATATTTTTATTATACCTTTATAATATTTGAATTTTGAGTTATTTGCATTCAAAAATGAATACATAATATTTTAAGCGACAAATAAAAGAGGGAGTATACGTTATATTGATTTTTTTTGAAAATAAATTATTAAAAATAATAATCTATTAAATTTATTCAACATCTACCATTAGATTCACTTTAATCTAATATCCATATATAAGATAATAACATTATAGGATGTCGCGCTCCTGGCGGTTATGCTCCCCCTCCCGAATCGAATCGGTTCGGTTCAAAATCGGTTGGTTCGGTTTGAAATCAGTCAGTTCGGTTCGATTTGAAATTTTAAAAAACTGTTCGGTTTGAAACGGGTAGGTTCGGTCCGGTTTGAAATGTTAATAGTTTGATTGCGGTTTCAAATTTTAAAAAACCGATGACTAATAATTTGATTCAGAATTTAATTTTTACAAACCGAACCGAACCGAACCAAACCCGTCGATTCGACGGGTACTCTCCCTAGTCCATATATAACAGAATAGGATTGGGACCATCGCGACACTCCTGATCGGTTCAGTTCGGTCCCAGTCGGTTCGGTTCGGTCCCGATTGGTTTGGTTCGGTTTGAAATCGATCAGTTCGGTCTGGTTCCGGTTGGTTCGGTTCGGTTTGACCGATTGGTTCGATTCGGTTTTAAATGTTAGTGGATCGGTTCGGTTTTAAATTTTTGGTTTCAAAGTTCATAAAATCGATTACTAATAATTTGGTTCGGTTTTAATTTTTCTCAAACCGGACCGATCCAAATCCGTCGGTTCGACGGGTACTCTCCCTTGTATATGTATAACAGAGTAGGATACGCCCGGGTGTCTGTCCGTACGACGCTCCCGGGCGGTCCGGTTCGGTTTGGTTCGGTTTCAAATTTTTAAAAATTGTTGCGTTCACAGTTTCATATTTTAAAAAGGGATGACTAATAATTTAGTTCAATTTTTTTTAATTTTTCTCGAACCAAACCATTGGGACGACAGATACCTTTATTCGTACATATATATATATACAAGGAGTCGTTGTGCCCTCAAGTAACATTTTATTAATTGATTTTTTGGGACAGGTTCGTAATGAGGTCCCGAGCTGAGGTTGTAGTAGAGTTCAATGCTAAAGATAATTTTCACATGTTCGACCGCAGTCTGCATAGGCGGCGGATTCACTGGGTATGGGGTAAGGGACAGCCGCTTTTCGAATTTCATCTAAATTAATTTTATTGATAATACAAAAATATATATATATATAAAAATAAATGCATGATTTTAACTAAATTTTTAATTTTATCTTCTTCCTGAATTCAACCTAAAATTTTAATTATGTAATTTTGTCTCACCGAAAAAAAAAAATCCTTGAACCACCAGACAGTCTACAGTTATTATTTTGCTGAAGAAGCTGTCACTTAATTTATCATCCATCCATACAGAAACATAAATATTGATCTGCCATCTACTCTCTCTATCTTTTTTCACATGTCACTTAACCGAATTTTTTTATCCACTTTTACTTGTCACTTAACAATTTTCAATACATATTTAATATCAACAACTACCTTAAAGTGTCAAACATTAATCACTTCATTATCATAATCAATAAAAAATTTATTCCTCACCAGTAATCATCTACCAATTTTACTTTTTGAACGAATTTTTTCAAAAAAATATTAACCACCTACTTATTAAATTTGTTCAACCGCTAGCATTTATTTAACTTTAATCTACTTAAATTAATCTTAAACGACATGTATTAGAGAACGGAGGGAGTATATCTTTAGTAAGCACATTCAACTGCTTGAACCCATTTATAAAAATGTATGCATGGATTTCTTATAATCTATAATTTTCAATTTGTAAAAACATAGACTCAAAGAGCTTTGTTTTTTCTGGTTAAAATCTTGAAGGCCTGAGTTGTTTTTTTTTTGTTTTTTGTTTTTGTAGTGAGGAGACGCACACTTCCTTTATTTTGATAGTGACGTTTTTACTCACTACGGATCAGCTCAAGTGCACCTCCAGAAACTCGAAAATAAAGTTGTTAGATGATACCCAAACCATTGAATCAATACGTTATTGATGCCTGAATCATCTTCATTTATCCACATTCACAGATTCATGGATAGTAAAATTATCATCAATTCATAACTTCAGTGATACATGAGAGTCTCTACTTGCTAACTAGTCTATAGATAGTCAACATAAATGTTGTTTGTCTCAAATTCATGAATATTAAAATATGTTCAAAGTGCAAGAGTAGTTGTTCAACAATCTCAAATCTCATAGTGAGCATACGAATATTTTGGAGATGTACCAGCAGAGCAGGCTCGCGTCAAGAAGTGGACAGATATATGATTCTAGCACCCCTAAAAATACTGAATAGAGTACTATTACAAGTCAAGTATTATACTACTTAATAGTGTTGGATGTACACACTGAAATATTAAAGTGCCTTGAAATGTCCAGTAGCTACCCATTTTTACTACAAGTTCTGGAACTTGGAACCAATCAGATGAGCGACAAGTAGTGCTTATGGCCTGTGGCGCTGCGTGTAGATGTAATCCAAATGGGCTTCAGAAATCAACCTCCTCTGCACACACTCAACATCTTCACTGTGACAGTTTTCCGCTCCCAGCAGCTCCTGTTTCAGATCAGAACAACAACAATGGCGTCAGAGATATGAGCAGACACATCGACCACCATTTATGTACCATAAATACATGATAGATGTTGGGCAAAGTAAGTTCATCGATCGTCGTCCCTTACATCCATAACAACATCCCCTTGGCTCCCTTCGATTATATGTTCCTCGCCTGTAGCAGGACTCGGCTGTTGATGCATCCTTTCTGCTGCAACTGTTGTGAAAGAGAAGGTCAGCTTCAGTTTTCATGGTTGCGTTATATACACAGCAGGCATGCATGTTTTGATTACGCACCTCTGCGGCCGGAGGCGGACGCTGTGAAGAGAGTGGAAAGAAGTAGAAACACCCAGAAGATCGAAGCACTAGACCGGACGAGGTAAAGCTTCATTCTTGTCTCCCCTAGCTGCTTGTGATCTGAAGGAGGAGCCGGGAAAAGGTTGAGAGAGGAAATGAGAGGGGACTCGACAGAGAGTTGAATATAAATAGACAGGAGGACGAGCTAGCTAGCAGCTAGCGACCTCTCTTCTCTGATAGTTAATCTTTTACGTTAATGGCGACGGATGCTGGCAAATCGATAGCTTGTGCGTGCTTATCCGCCAGATTAGATTTGTAAATATTATCGTATGATTACTGACTCATGTCACGTGCAGCACCGCAGAATGTGATTGTGCGAAATGAGGATGGCTTTGTCACTTTTCATGAAGAAACCGAGGTTGTTTACTTGTGTCTTTGACCATGTCCAGTAGCAAGTCAACCTTTTGGCTCTAAGTCACCTCACAGCTGTTACTCACTGCCAAGATTCCTTATCTATTTTATCACTTTGTCTCTTTTTTTTTGAGCTAATGCGCACATATTTTTGAGGTTGTTCATTGTTACATCTCAGTGAACATCATCCTATAATCAGTTAAGTATACTATTAAGTGTATGGTTAACAACATATATTTACGTCAATTATTCATCTCAGATTAAAAATCCAAAAATTTATTATTTATAGCGTGAAATGCAAGATTTTAATTTTCCAATTCATCATAATTAATGATGTCGATCAATCTGCCTAACAATTTCAAACTTCTGAATTCTGAGTTTTATTATTATAAGATGCACGTCCCATTTTTCCACGCCATTTATGATTGTGTTTTATATGACACGGATTAGTAATGGGCAATTGAATAATATATGCAGACTTGTTGGCTTTCCAGAGTGTAATTTTGATTTGTTTTTGAGGGCTTATCTTGAAATGGTGCAGTAGAGTAGAGATTAGACGTATCTCTTTTAATAAAGCATGTATCTCTATCCCTTCTCTCTTTTTTTTCTCCACTTTATTTACAAGAAGATATGGTGGGTTGGTTGCTGGGCACAAATAAATGAGCATATTATTTACTATTGTCAACCAGTAAAAAGGGTTTTGTTTTTAAGGATAAAATTATATAATTAAAATTTTGAACTGAATTTGAGGGGTAAAATTAAAAATTTAGTTGAAATTATGCATATAAATTTATTTTTTATTTTATTTTGTCTAAAGTAGAAATATTTTAGGTGAAATTCAAAGGACGGCTGCCCCATTGGCCGCTATTGGCCTATTGCTGTGAATTCTCTTGAGAATTCAGTTGTTCGTCAAATACCTAGATGGATTATTTTCAAATGTTGAACATTTAGGTGTGTTTGGTTTATAGAAAATTTAGTGAGAAAGAATTTTGTGAGAAAATGGATTCCTCCAATAAATTCATTTTATTTTTTTTTGTTTGGTTTAAGGTGAAAATTATGAGAAAATACTAAAACATTCTTTATTTTAAACAAATTTTCTTTCCTATTTTCCATCTAATTTCCTATAAACTTTTCTTTTCATTTTCACAATTTTTTTTTTCATTTTCTACCAAATTTTCTATTTTACCAAATTTCCCCCAAACCAAACACACCCTTATAATTTGGATAAAGTGTTTCTCCTTGAAAGAGGAGATTAATTTCCTACACATGCATGTGAAATCTCATATTTACCTTCATTTGCATTCGTATTTCGGTTTTATTAGTACTGATAAAATGATCAATCTACAAAAATCATAACATACAAAATGATCCATGTACCCCGCATATGTGTACTTCCATTTATAGATTGATTGTTTTATCCATGTTAATGATTTTTTTTGTGTTAATTGAAGTTCTTTTTTCAACGCAATATGATTAATCAAAATAGTAATATATTCATAATTAATGAGGTGAATTATGTTCACAAAAAATCATTCAAGAATCACTCATGTTGTCATTCACCCATCACTATTTTTTTTTCTAAGGCTTTTTTTACAAAATTTGTTTTCCATCCTACTTTGACAGTTTGACTACAGTTAATTTTCTACAATAGTTTTTTTTAAGTCACCCACATAACCACCAATAAGATTTGAAACGAAGACGAACGAGACTGATGTATAAAAAAAAATCAACAACTATTTCAAATAATATTTTCTTTGAATCCAAACGACGGGTTGGCTTTAAAAAACCTAAATATTGTAACTTATTGTGATCACGGTCAGAGCCGGAGTTACTGATGGCATACACTTTTTTCATCATCTTGTTGTGGATATGAATTTATGCGGCTCACAGGCTGTTTGACTGGGGAGTGTGAGCAAATGGCAGACTAGTTTCGTCATGTGGGTGTGTAGATGATGCCACAGATATACCAATTGATCTGGGCTGGTTGAGGCACGTGCCAAAGTAAATTTCGATTTCAAGTAAATTATATGATGATGGGCTTCATTTATTTAATAGAATAAAAAAATGTACACACCCAATTATTTATGAAATTTGAATTTGATCACTCGGCCACGAGTATAGTAACATTTAATATTGGATTTTTTTTTTCAACTTATCCTATCTTCAAGTTTTGTTATCTAATCTACCTTTTATTTTTCTTTAATTTTGATTCTACTCTATTTGAAGAAAACCGAACCAAATTATTAGTCATCCATTTTTAGAATATGAAACTGTAACCAAACCACTAACATTTCAAACCGAACCAAAACGACCCGTTTCAAACCGAATGAGTTTTTAAAATTTGAAACCGAATCGAACCAAACCACTAACATTTCGAATCGAACCGAACCGACCGAATTCAAACTGAACCGAACCGCCCGGGAACGCCGTACGGACGGACTGATAGACTCTACTATGTTTGGTTTAGGGAAAATTTGAGGAAAAAGAAAATTTGATGGAAAATTCAAAAACAATCCTAGGTTTGGTTTAAAGAAAATTAGGGATGAAAAATTAAATGGAAAGTTAGATGAAAAATTTGAAAAAAAAATTGTTTAAATTAAAGAATATTTTAATACTTTCTGCAAAAATTTTCCTAAACCATATTTGTAAAGGAATCATTTTCCCTCATATTTTTCTTTACCTCTACCTTTCCATAAAACACATTCTTATAGTATTAGATGATTGTTAGAGTGTCATGTGTGGTTTGTTTGGTTGGGTCAATGGCATCTCATCTTTAAGTCGGTGACGTCAAGTCCAACCTTTTGGTGGGCCAACATAAAGGGGCCGGCCCCGTCTACATCCAGCCCAACCCAACCCACAGTGGACCCTTTAGCGATAGAGACATGACATAGGGTACTGGAATGAAGTAGGCGAAATGAGGGGCAGCTGACGCGACACGTCGTCATGTAGCGCTTAGTTTTTTTTTCTTCTTCTTTTTTTCAGGGAAGAAATACGAAGATTTTTGAACTCTGTCACTTTTTTTTTAAAAATTTAGGTCTGAATTATTATAACTATCAATAAATTGAAAAAAATCAAAATAATATAACAAAATTAAATTTACAAGTTACATTTCTAAACAAATAACACTATAATCCACTAAAACTACTACGTTTTGTGATTAGTGTTTTGTTCACTAGTTTTTCATACTCATTCAGCTAATAATAATTAATGAATTTAGTAAGATTAATTCTATTTCATAACTCTTAACTCAATTAATTCAAATGACATTCTTAATTATTCCAAATTTTTTTAACAGTTCTAATGGTACAAAATACAAATAAGACAATTATATTATTTCAGAGCATCTTTTAATCTTTTCCCTTTTCATTATTTTGGAGAAGAAAGTTTTATATAACATCAGTCAAATTTTGATGTTAGCGTAGCTTCTAATGATAAAGAAATCACAATTCGAATCAATTTTAATAGTTTCTTTAGGGTGTGTTTGGTTTAGAAAAAATTTGGTGAAAAGAAAATTTTAAGGGAAAGTGGATTCTCCCATGAAATCTATCTTATTTTTTCTTGTTTTGTTGAAGGTGAAAAATGATGGAAAGTTATGATGGAAAGTTTCTTTAGGGTGTCTTGTTTTGTTTTTCTTTATTTTGAACGAATTTTCCTTCCTATTTTTCATATAATTTTCCTACAAATTTTCGTTCTTATTTTCTCACTAATTTTCTATTTTATTTTTCATCAAATATTTCTTTTCACCAAATTTTTCCTAAACCAAACACAGCTTTAGTAAGTCGAAAATTTGAAATGGAAAGTGAAGCACATAAAACAGGAGCTCTTCACCTACCCAGTTTCACCTACTGTAGTCTGTAACCTCTCACCCACACCAAACCCCTTTCTCCCTCTAAATCATGCTGTGCTGAAGCCCACACCAACCACAAGATTAAGACACCATTGTCATCATACACAACACAACAAGTCTGCAGGCTTGGATTTTCAAAGTCGATCCCTTATTTCTTTCTTATTCGGAGAACCACTCAACAAATGAAAAAGTTGACTATCGAGTAGTGCTCCACCTAACACACCGCTCCAAGTGGTGCACACCAACTCAGCTGTGTTTAGGGCTCCAAGCAAGTTTGCGAGTGGTTTGCGAGCTCGTAATCGGTCAAATTCGTTCGTTATTAAACGAGTCGATCACGAACAACAATTATAAACTCGTTTAATAAACGAGCCGAACATGAGCAAATGGGTGCTCGGCTCGTTTATATTCGCGAACAAGCTCGATAAGAAGCTTGATAACTCTATTAAAAAGATCGAGGAGTTACCGACTTATGTTAGAATATAACTCAAATTCAAACATGTCAATTTATCGTAACAAGAGTTAAGAATTTGAAATTAACGAAGATGGCTACAATAATTAACATAAATTTCGTCTAATGTAAATGAAACGAATTGAGACAAACATGAACAGTGAGGTATGCGACTCATTTACAGATCATTAAAAAACTCTATTTAGATTTAGACTCGTTTACAGCTCGTTTAGACTCGACTACGAATCATTTTATAAATTTATAAAGTTTTTTTTTTTCAGACGCGGGGAACCGTACCCTTTGGGCCGGATGAAACCCCGGGGAAGCCCACCATCCCCCAGCTCGGATGGCCCTCCAGATTGCTCGAGCTCGAGACCAAGAAAGTTGACAGCGCCGAGATTCGAACACACGCCCTTTTTTGAGGAACGCACTTCGCCCGAACGCCGCTTCCAACTCGGCTATTAGTCAATAGAGTAAGATTTTTAACGAGTAGGTCATTTAAAACTCGTTCAAACTTATTTAAACGCTCGTTTATCATATATATTAAAATTTTTCATTATATAAATCTAAATGCTCGAGTAAAACTCGAACTCGTTGAAATTAAACGAGCCGAACTTGAACATATATTTTAAAAGCTCGTTAATATTCGGTTGAGCTCGAACACGAAAAATTTTAAATGAATGAACATAAACTAATTACTACTCGGCTCGACTCATTTACTGTCCTAGCTGTGTTTGCTGCACTTAAGGCTTTGTTCGGTCGGGGGAAAATGAAAATTTATTTTGATGAATTCCATGTCTTAAAGTTGGGCATCTTAATTATGAAAGCAAGTACGTAGAGAGGCAGAGGCATCTAATGGAGTATGATACAGAGGTTGAGTAGAGCAGCAGTAACAAATGACTACAACAACAACATGGAGATGGAGATGGAGTAGTACTTTTTATGTTTGTTGAGATGTTTGGTTACGGAAATAAATGGAGGATTCTAATGGTGATGGTGTCCTCTGGAAGGGCACCAGGGCGTCATATCCATAGGATAACTGCCCAACACTCGCAAGAAGGACGTGAACTCCTGAACCTCCGCCAACGCGTTCTGCGCCCTCACCTCCGCCATGGACGCCTCGAAATCCACGTAAAACATGTACTCGAAGTGCTTGGCCGTGCCGCCCAGGCTGGCGTCGTCCACCAGACGGATCGGCCTGTTGCGGTGCGGCCGGCTCTCGATCTTCGTCAGGCTGATGTTCCGGAACGCGAAGGCCGACAGCACCTTGAACAGCACCGAGGTGCCCTTGTCGTGCGCGAACACGATGCTGGTCTTGAAGGGGCGGTCGGTCCGCGGGATGATGGGCTCCCGGGCCAGCATCACGAACCGGGTCACGTTGCTCGAGTCGTCCTGGATGCCGTCCGCCAGGATGTTGAGGCCGTAGAGCTCCGCGGCTCTGGCGCTGGCGATGGCGGCGGTGTCGTGTAGGCTGTGGGCGGCGATGTACTCGGCGGCGCCCGCGGTGTCGTCGACGGCCTCGCGGGCGACGCGGAGGCCGAGCTTGGTGAGGGTGTGCTCGCACTGGGCGAGGGCCTGGGGGTGGGAGATGACGCGGGAGAGGTACTCCTTCCGGACGCCGGGGAGGGCGAGGAGGCAGTGGTGGACGGGGAGCTGCACCTCGCCGACGATGTGCAGGCGGTGGCGGAGGAGGAGGTCGTAGTTGCGGTGGATGGAGCCGCCGAGGGAGTTTTCAACTGGGAGGACGGCGCGGTCGGCGATCCAGAGCTCGACGGCCTGGAAGGCGACCTCGAACTGGTCGCAGGGGATGGCGTCGCAGTTGGGGTAGGCCTTGCCTGCGGCCGCCTCGGAGTAGGCGCCTGGGACGCCCTGGTAGGCGACCCGGAGGGTGGCGCCGTGGATGGGGGCTGGAGAGAGGTCAGTGATAGTCAGTGGCTTGGGGTGATTGAGGGCTCCCGCTGCGTTGGTGTCGACGACTGGGACGGGGACGAGGTCGAGCGTCTTGTGGCCGTTGACAGGAGTGTCGTTGGGGTCGCGCTGCTGGGCGACATTACTGGCGAGGATGGCGCAGGAGCTCTGCCAGTCAGATCTGGCGGAGGAGTCGAACTTGTAGACGCAGACGAGGCGGGCGGAGCGGGAGGCAGCGAGTGCGGGAATGCGAGGAGTCCGAGGCGCGAGGTTGAAGATGGAATGAGGCTGAGCGAGCGACTGCATTTTCTGGATTTGCTTTGGAGAATGCGGAGTGGAAAGGCGTCCAGCTGAGGAAATGGTGAAGAGGAGCTACAAGGCTTTTTATACACAATGAATAAAGTGAGACCAAACGGAACGGCAGAATCGAACAGAAAGGAAGAGAAGAGCGTTTGGTTTGGTTTGGTCTGGTCTGAACTGGTGAGTTGAAGATTGACAAGTCTCTCTTCCCCTCCCTATCTCACTCTCTCCTTACCTGCCGCTTTTATTCTTTCAGCTCATTTTTTACATGTCACCTAATCAAATTTTATTGTTCATTTTTTACTTATCACTTAACAATTTTTAATGCGTATCATATAATCAATTAAAATCTTAAAATCTCAAACATTAATCATTTCATTATCATATAATCAATTAAAAATACATTCTTCACCAGTAATCATTTATTAATTTTACTTTTTGTACGAACTTTTTCAAAAAAATATTAATCACCTACTTATTAAATTTATTAAACCATTAGCATTAATTTTATCTTAATCTATTCAAATTAATCTTAAACAATATGTATTATTGGACGGAGAGAATAATAATTTTCATATTATATTTGTACTTTTGATATGAAGGTGTGTACAGAGGTGTCTGACAAAAAAACACGTTTTCTTTCACAATAATTTCATATATTCAATTATGAGTGTCAGGGTGTTGGTCTCTGTATCCAGATCTCTGATTTAAATCGTCCTCAAATGATAATGTATATACAATGAACGTGGGCGAATGAAGGGGCATGTGACGCTAGTAAAAAAAAATATGAATGTTAGAAATATAAGGTTGTTTATTTTTTTTGGTGGTGGAAAATATATTATATAAGGTTGTTTTTAGTTACTCCCTCCAGACTCTAGTTATAGATGATTTGATAGAAGTATTACTAAGGCTATGGAATTAATAATATTTATAAAAATTGTCTAATGAAAAATAAACATGGGAACAATTAATACGCAAACACCCCATAAAATATATTTTTTTATACAATGTGTTCAGCAGCATAACTAAGAGAGCAGATTCTCAATTTTTCAAATCGATACAATGTGTTCAATTTTTATACAAAAATACTTATTTTACGTATAATATATTTTAAAAGGGATGAAACTTGGTGAATTTAAATCCCTGAATTGTGAAAGAAATGAAAATTGAGGATCAAAATAGAATTGATGCTACCAGGGCTGGCTTATTGAATTTAGAGGCATGTGCAATAATTATGGAAGGTTGGATTATTATTATTTTTTTGTAGGATGAATTTTTTTTTTCTGTAAATGTTTGCAAATATTGGAAGCTTCGCATTTATTTTAGTTATTAAATATTGGTGTTTTGATTATTTTTATAACAATTAAGTACAAAAATTGATCATTATGACTAAATCTATGCAATTAAAAAGTTTTAAGTGGTTTTGTATTTGGGAAAAAATATGAAATGACATTTTATATAATGAAGCTAGATAAGTGATTCGACAAAAATCTCATTTTTAGGTGTCAAAATTGTAGGGGTTTTTTGTTTTTGGAGTTTTCAAATTTTTATCATTTTAAAGTTTCTGAACAATTAGACTGTTTGGTTTGAGAAAAGTAAGAGGGAAATAAAAATATGAGGGAAAATGAATTCCTCTTAAAATCTATCTTATTTTCTTCTTGTTTGGTTTGGAGGGACAAAGTTTATATAAAGTACTGAAACATTCTTTAAATTAAACAATTCTTTTCCAAAATTTTCATTTAGTTTTTCATCTCCAATTAACAAAACAAGGCATTTTATCTCGTTTCCCTCAAATTTTTCTTTCCCTTAAATTTCCCTTAAACCAAACACAGCCTTCTTTAAAAGATATGGAGTATTAAGCACTATGTGTCCTAAACATCATAAAACCTTAAATGAAAGAAAAGAAAAGCAAAATTATTTTGTTTAATCTGATTTCTCTTATGTAATTTGTCACCTATATTTAAGTAAATGAATAATTTTAAAATTTGGGATTGAACTTAAATATATAGTAAAATTTAGGATAAACTACAAAATATACTCCGAACTACCATTCATTTTCAAATTAAGTAGTGAACTTTTTTGTTCTTCAATTTCAGTACCGAACTTTTTAATTCTTCAATTTCAGTATTATAAACTTAATAAAATGAGAAAATTTATATAAAAAAACAAATTTTGTGACCGATATGTTTATGCAAATTTTAAAATTCTAGCTAAAGAGCCGGACTTACAAACTAATTCTCATATTTCATATTAATTTATTCTTTCTATTAAGCATATAATATTGAAATTGAAGAATTTAAAAGTTCAGTACTTAATTTAAAAATTGGTGATGGTTCATTACTATGTTTTTGTAGTTTATCTTAAAATTTAAATTAATACAAATCTTTAAACAGATTAACACTTTAAATGTCGGGATAAACATCAAACTGAAACCTTAAACAATCAGAAGGTAGAGTCAATAAATAAAAGTTCAGTACTCAAACTATTTTGTACGTACATTGAGAGTAATTTTCGGGTAGATCTTGCCAATAAAGTGTTCGAAAATCAAGCCTAATCACTGTTGTTAATTTAAAAAAATTAATTACACATTAATTAATTAAAAATAAATTTGAGTTTTCAAATAAATACGTCACGCAAACCTAAATGTTACTCTTCATAACAGTATTTATTTTTCCTAAATTTTTTCATTCAAATCAAATGGTCTTTTAAACTTTATCACGCATTATTTTTTAACGCTGCTTTTCCTGAAATAAATAGAGGCGTCAGTTGCTACTTAATAATTCCTTACGATAATGATCGCTCTAAACTTTACACATTTTGGTTTGCGATAAAATGGATTAGATTACTCCACGAAGCTGAAAAATAATGTTTCATAATCATTGATTCATTTTTTTTATGTATTTGTTTAGTTTTATAAACCTGACAAAAGAAAAAGGGAGAATGGATATACCCTAGTCTCTATAGGGGGTGTATAAGGGGTATATAAGTTATATATTTGGACGATCAAATTGACACCGTTTTTGAATTGTGTTTAAGGATTTCAAGATTTATGATTTTCAGTGTTTAAGGTTTTTACTGTTTATGAATTTTGGTTTTTAGTGTTTAAAGGATTTTAAGATTATAAAACGACGATGTAATTGAAAGGATTTTGAAACATTGAAAACAATATATATATATATATATTGAAACAAAAAAATTTTAAACCATAACATATTAGAAATTCTAAAACTTATTAAAATGATCTAAAACGTCATTAATTTAGCTGCTATGGTATGAAATGTGTATACTCATCAAGCCCAAAAAAATATTTTTTTGATTGAAATTAATTATAAAATCTTCATGTCCTGGCTCCGTCATTTTCCAAAAACCAAACACGGCCTAAATGTGGCACACACAAGACCATGTTCAGATTACACAAACCCAAACGAAACACACAATAAGCCTAATGCAACGGCAGCACGCTAACAAACAACGATTAGGTGAAGACATGGTTTTAAAGAAAGAGGCCTGAACCCTGAATTATGCGGATCGTGATTTGAGGTGGTCTTGAATTTTAGGTCTTAGAAAAACGGGTGACAAACAGCCTGCACGCACGCTACCCCAACAACAACAGGTGTGGTTTGGCAGAGAGCTGCACGTGCATGGTTAGCTGAGAAACTCAGACACAACACAATGTGCCTGCGCAGCTGAATGCAGTGTAGTTGATGCATGTGTTTTATTTGATTCAAAAAGCAAAGGTAGGTGCGATCAAACTAGTCAACTCAGTAATTTACCGACAAAGTGTTAGTCTGTGGATGTGTGCCGTGATGTCTAAGAATTTTAAATCTCGGGCTCAAGATAGTACGATAAGATCATGAATATGTTTGCATGTGCGTGTGAATTTGCTTGTAACTGTTGAAGTCTGATCATTAAACCAGTTGAATTGACTCGTATTGACTAAAGGTTTGGTTGTCTCGAATCAATTTATTCTTAATCAGGAATTATAACGTCTTACTAGAGGTCACTTGTGATTAATGTGCTCTAAGCCATGACTGAATAAGAATAAAACTAAAGGGTCGCACACAAGCAAGTATGAGATATTAAGTTGAATGAAAACCGAATAAGATTCGGTTCGGATATAATCCGGTTAAACCCATGTCTGATTTGGATACACCAGATGGGTTAATCCATGAGTTTGACCCATGAATAATATCCACTGGGTCTGACCCACGGGCGCAGACCCAGTAACTCAGCTGATGGATTTGGCCCGCAGGGCGAAGCTCGTATCTCACTATAAATAGAGGCTAGGGTTTCTACTTTAGTAGATGAAAATTTTATTTATACGATAACGGAAAGAATACTCCAGCCAAACGTGGTATCCCACATCCACACTTGTGTGTGGATACCACGAAGAAGCGAGACGACTCAACAACAAGGTAATTCAACATTACAGTTTATTTTCATAGTCGTTTTTCTTTTGAATATTTCTCAATTCAGATCCAAATATATATCTCGGATCTGAATTGAGACAATAAATAGTTAATCCAGATCCAGATCTGTATCTGGTAATTCAGATTACCGCTAAAGCCATAAAATTGATTTTGTGGCGTTAATGATCCGGACTTATACCGCGAGGTTCGGAAATCCAAAATGACATTTGTGTGGGTGATTCTCAACGAATCTGACTCTCAGAACTAATGATTATTTACGCAGAGATGAAGTCTGAAGTCTTCAACAATTTCACAGATGAAGACGCTAACACGCCATGGGAGATCACAACACATAGAGGGCAAAGGCACATTGGAGGCCAAAAACTCTGGGATATCGATTTCTGTATTAGTGCCAAAATGTTACTAATGTGTATCGATCTTGGGATGGAATAATGTTATGGGTTTTGTGGGTGTTGACGGCTGCGCATTACAGTCGACACAACTGAGCATGCAACTCATCTTTGAATGGCAGTTCCTGGTCTTTGGTGACGTCATGCAGGCTCCCTAGCAGTATAAGGGTCAGACCAGACAAGAACTCCAAGTTATTTTGTCAGCTGTCGGGTATTGTGTTGCCCATGATATAACAGCCATGTGGCCACATGGAATGACAGCAGTGAGGGAGATATTTAGAGGACCGAAACGAGTATGTTAAGCCCTAACTTGGAGCATATTTTATATAATGAACAAATTCATGTCATTCAAGAGTGAGCTTAGTTATGGAATCATCAACTAATTGCTGAAACAATTTCTTCAATTCTTACAGCTGAGCAATAGTGACTATAGAAGTATTCTGATTTCTAAGTATTGGAAGATTAAGATATTTCATAAGGAGACTGATGATTAATAGTGTTGAACATAATAGTATTATCTCATATCGCCCAGTGGAAGCTCTTAATTGATCCTTATATATAGTTGGACTCCCCCACTCATTGTCAATTGGTTGTGAGTGTGGATCCGACAATTCTACATGGTATCAGAACGGGTTTTGGCCGCACTCTTAGAACATGCCCGTGATGGTTAACTAGATCCGCACGAGGTTCCACTTGTCGAGGTTAACAAAGGTCCTCGCAAGTGAGGGGGAGTGTTGAACATAGTGGTATTATCCCACATCGCCCAGTGGAAGCTCTTAATTGATCCTTATATATAGTTGGGCTCACCTACTTATTGCCAATTGATTTTGAATGTGGATCCGACAATTCTACAAATAAATACTGTAGTATATTCATAGCAACAAACTTTTACTTGTTTCTTATTTGTTGCTCACTAGGAGGTTTGTAGGCCTTATGATCCTTGAAAAGCTTAATGAATTTTCAACACTGAAATTTGATATGTCTATCCTTCTTACAATAAGCACATTTAATACAACCACTTTCACATTTCTTGTAGTTGTTTTAATAGTTGTTTTAGTTATTAAAAGGGATAAAACCCAAAAGGGGCCCTGAACTATATATCACCGCTTACACAATTGCGGTCAGAACTACCACGATTTCCAAAAAGGGTGCAATGAAAAAAAAATTGGATTGATTTTCTAAAATAAAATTTACCATCACATTCCTAACATAGTATTATTACAAGACTTAGATTTGTGTGCGAAAATTACATCGTTTGGTTATCAAAATAAATTATATCATTTTGCACACATAAAGAAAATGACGTCTTTTGGTAATCAAATGACATAATTTTTGCACACAAATCTAAGTCTTATAATGATATTAGATTTGGAATGTAATGGTACATTTTCATTTAGAAAATCAGTCCAATTTTTTTTTCATTGCACCCTTTTTGGAAATCATGGTAGTTCTGACCACAATTGGGTAAGCAGTGGTAGTTCAGGGCCCCTTTTGGGTTTTTCCCCTTATTAAAATTGTAAAATTTTAGTAGAGGCTTTACAACATACATTTTTTTTCAAATTTTGGTTGCAACACCATGTTGTAGGTAAAATGTAATGATGCTGCAGATTTAAGAAAAAGCATCCGACTCTTAACAGCAGAATATTTCTCATTAAAACTCATCACAAATTTTGATGATCATTTCATTTCTTCAGCTTCATCAACCCGTTCTTGATGCATTTCACAGATTGAGGCACACTTTTTTATGGATCCGGGAGAGTCCCTGCTCCTCTTTTGGGGTGGGAGTAACTATGGGGAGGGACACAATGTACGGCCTGGCGGAATATTAATATTTGGATTGTCACTGACTTATCTGTTGACAAGAATCATATTGTTTGCAAATGGGTGTTTAGAGTTAAATATAACTCAGCTGGTACCATAGATAGATATAAAGCTAGACTAGTTGCTAAAGAGTATGCACAAATTGTAGGCTTGGGTTATTTTGAGACTTTTGCTCATGTTGCCAAAATGTCCACATTTAGCCTTACTCTTGCTGTTTCAACAAACAGAACGACATTGTCTCCAACAATAGCTCCGCGCCTTCATCAAATGTTGTCGTTTTGTCTTGATGAGAAGCAGTTCTCTTTCCTTCTTCCACTTTTCTTCTTCTTTGATTCTTCGACTGTAACTATAAATGACTCCTGTTAATTCACTTTTTAACAAGTTCCGCCGCCTCTAACTCACTTAAGAGGAATGACTCGCACGCCAATGCTAACGCAAGCATAAGAATTCGGGGGACAACTGACAGCAAAAATGGCTATAATTCTGCATGGCATGACAACCACAAGAAAGGGACATCACACGATGCTAGAGACACCCGAGCCACATGCGGCGACGGCGAGGCCAACAAGAAAGACAAGTGTCACTACTATGACAAACTGAGTCATTGAGCTTGTGACTGCCGAAAGAAGAAGGGGGATGAGACACACATACTACAAGAGGGTGGAGACGATGATGAGCCGTCTTTACTGATGACTCAGGTAGCCTAATTGACATCATGTCCCGAGCGTCCTTACGTGCTCAATGAGAAGACACAGATGGGTGGCCGCATTTTTCTCAACGAAGAACGTGCCGCTACAGAGGTTGACAACTTCCATTTTGACAAACAGGAGAGTAGCGTGTGATACTTGGATACTGGAGCGTCGAACCACATCATTGACAATAGTGGAGTATTTTCTGAGCTGGATCGCACCATCACTGGAACAATATGATTCGGTGACGGTTCGGTGGATGATATCATCGAACATGACACGATCGTGTTTACGGTTCGACAGGAGTGACACCGTGTCCTCACCAACATCTACTTCATTCCGAAGCTCTGAAGCAACATCATTAGCTTAGGCCAACTCGACGAGGGTGGGTGTCAGATTCTAATCGAAGGAGGCGTGCTTTAGATGTGCGACTTGTAAAAGGAACGTCTAGGTACAACGATCATCAAGTCGATTGTACAAAATCACTCTCACACTAGCACAACCACTTTCCCTCTTGGCGCAATCTAGCGATAATGCGTGACCCTGGCATGAGTGTTACAGCCACTTGAGCTTTAACACTTTGAAGAAGCTGAGACTCAACAAAATGGTGCGTGATCTCCCTTAGCTTGATCATGTGGACCAGTTTTGTGACACCTTTCTCGCCGACAAACAACACCGATTGCATTCCCGAAGGAAGCCAATGACCCACCAAAGATCGGCTTGACCTTGTGCATGGAGATTTATACGGTCTTGTTACGCCAGCGACATACGGTGGAAGACGCTATTTTCTTCTACTCGTATATGATGTCAGCCGTTACATGTGGCTGATTTTTCTTTTAAAAAAAGATGAGGCGGCGAGCACAATCAAGAAATTCCAAGCTAACGTTAAAGTGGAGAGTCGGAGAAAGCTCTGTGCGCTGCGCACGGATTGTGGAGGTGAGTTCACCTCCGTAACTTTTGACAATACTGCGCGGCAAAAGGCGTGCACCGACAGTTCATAGCGTCAAACTCGCCGCAACAAGTCGGAATCAAACAGTGATGGCCATGACACACTGCATCCTTAATGCCAAGAAGATGTCGAGCGAGTTTTGGGGAGGCGGTAAATACCGTGGTCATCATATTCAACCGTTCACCAACGAAGAGCGTCCATGACTTGACACCGTACAAGGCATGGCACGATAAGAAGTCAACGGTGCACTTCATGCGCATTTTTGAATGTGTGGAACATGTCAAGATCACTCGTCCTAGATGACCGAAGCTTGAAGATGGTGTTTGTGGGCTATGAGCCGGGTTCAAAAGGCTACAGAGTGTATGACTCCGCCAGTGGTCGATTACATATCTCTCGCGACGTGGTGTTTGATGAAGCAAAAGGGTGGAATTTGGAGCAAACTACCGTGAATGACATCCCGGAGACATTCACTATCGAGTACACGATTGACGCGGTTTCTAGCGGCGACGAACAGAACGAGCTAGAACTTACCATATCCACGGTAGGTGAGGCCACCTTCCAAGACAATAACATCACGTTCACAACGCCCCCATCTCAAATTTCATCCAATATTGACCAAGATAGCGAGGGTGCACCATGCCGGTTTCACACCATAGCTGATTGCATCGCCATCTCCGAATCACGAGAGTTGGAACCAGAAGATCTTCTCCTTGCAGCATTAGAAAAGTTTGTCTCCTTCACGGAGACCAACACTGATCCGACTGGCCTATTGGATGGCCCAGCCGCTAGGCCGATTGGGTTAAACCAACCGGTTATCCGGCGGCCTACCGGCGGGAATGCTGGTTGGCCACCCGGTTCTTAAAATCAGATTTGTTTCATCCGATATTTTCACCGTTAGGTTAACCGGTAATTATTTTAACTGATAAATAAACCGTAAATTCAACCGATACCTATTTTAACCGATAATTTAACAGTTAAATTAACCAATATAATTTTACCGGTTAATAATTACTGAAAAAGTTATTTTGTAGTGTTTGGCGGGGCTGCTTTCTTCTAAAACCAACTACCCACGATAGTAATTCAGTAAAAGAAGCATCATAATTCAGTTTCTAACCCTTATCACTATTGTTTTGTTATATGCGGTTAATAAAAACAAGCATGAAAGTACGTATATTTCCAACCTAAACTCAACAAACCAATTATGGCATATGTGACTATATAAAACGGACTTCAAATTAAACTACGAGCCCAAAATTTAATACATAATTTTATTTGATTGTGGCGTATGGTCTGATCTCTGATCCAGGCGTGTTAAAATCGTGTAGGATCTTTAATTCTTCATTTGAAGATATTCTAGCCCAAATTAGCCAGGCCCATTTTGGACAGATGAACACACCCACTTTAACTCCCCATTAGACTAACAACGAAATCAAACCCTAAAACTCATCTCGCATGTTGGCCTTTACCAGGCTGCACGACGCTGAGATCTGGACCGGACCTAAAATCTTAATGACGGGTCATTTTCAAACACAAATTTTGAACAGACATCCGGCGCTACGCAATGTTTTGCTGCGAATACAAACAATGTTGTTTTGTGCCCCAGCATCGGATTCGAATCCCAAATCTTGATCAGCATGCGAGTTATATCCACATCTGCCAGATGCAGAATCCTCGTCTTGACAGTTGACACCATCTTCTCTTTTTTTTTGTCTGTCGTCTTGACATTATTCACAGACCAGCGCGTATCTGAAACCGGTCGGTCTGTAAAAAAAACGAGTGTTGTTCCATTTCTGCTTATGTTATCGTTTATCTATGTTGTCAAGTTGATGAGTTGATGCTTGGTAATCAAGATTAAGAACCAGTTAAGTACGTGTAATCGTGATGGCGACACAGACTGGGTCAATCATTATTTTACTCGAAGTCTTCTGCTGGATTATCAACTGGCCGATTGGTACGGCTTGAACATCTCTTCTCTGCAACAGCCCTTCAATTCTCCTGGTTTTCATTTGATCTTCTTTTGTGTATGGCTTCGTGTTTCGGGGAGTACGCGGTGAGCGTGGTGGACACCTCGTGCGCAAGCTACGCCAACAACGGTTGCGTGTCGCCGAACATGACCCCGTCGGTTCAGAACGCGGTCACGAGCGTGTACAGAATCACGCTCTCCACGGCCAAGGAGCTGCGGGCGGAGGTCAGCTGGAACAAGTGCCAGATGAACCAGGGCCTGAGCATCACCTTCAACGACGCGGCCGCGCCCTCCTTCAAGCTCAACACCAACTCCCGCCTCTTCCGCAAACTGAAGGGCTCCAGGCTGGTCGAATCCAACAGCTTCAAGATTGAGGTCTTCTGGGATCTCTCCCTCTCCAGGTACCAATCCGGGGCTGAGCCGCTGGACGGGTATTACGTGCTCGTCGTGGTTGACTCTGAAGTCGGATTAGTGCTCGGAGATTTGGGCGCGGAAGCAGCCGAGAGGAAGCTCAAGGAAGGGAAGAAAATCGCTAAATCTTCGCTGGCAGTGAGGCGAGAGTATTGCTCGGGAAACACCCTTTACTCGACCAAGGCCAGATTCTGCGATGATGGGTCTGAGCACGAGATAACCATCAGGTGCAGCGGGGAGGAGGAGTGGGTGAAGCACCCCTTCCTCTCCATCTACATCGACAAGAAAATGGTGATAAGAGTGAAGAGGTTGAACTGGAATTTCCGTGGGAATCAGACTGTGTTTCTGGAGGGGCTGGTGGTGGATCTGTTGTGGGACGTTCATGACTGGTTTTTCAATCCGTTTTCGGGGTCTGCGGTGTTCATGTTCCGGACGAGGAGTGGGATGGGGAGCAGGTTGTGGTTGGAGGAGGAGGAGGCGGTGCTGCAACAAGGAGGTGATTTCTCCCTGCTGGTATATGCATGTAGGAGCTTGTAGTGTGTAATAATAATCGACGCTCTTTCATGTTTTGTGTTTCTGAACATTCTTATTGTCATTCTTTGGATAACCGAAATATTACGGGTCAGGATATTTGAGAGTCCAAATGCTTGTTTGTAAATGCAGATAAACGCATCTGCTGAAAATGGGATGATGATTGACTGTCTCCAATAAAGAATTTATTAATGTGATATCGTGCTTGGATTGCTAAGCTTGACCTTGGAGTCACCTGGAACTCTGGCCTGTTTTTGCCGATTGTGGGAGCCTTTTAGTTTTGTTTGTTTGTTTTCATCATGGCTTTCTTTAATGGTTACGAATAGAGAGAGTGTCGGTATGGTGGTACGGTTTGTTCGGAGATGTTTAAGAATTCCAATCATATGACATCAGCGCACATATATGTTCACCATTCCATCAGACGTCTCACTTGCTAAGGATTAGCTGGATGACAATTCTCAATCAATGCTCAAAACCGTCCCATTATGAAGCAATATTTGTTAATCTGAGCCTCAAATTCTATACTAATCTGATATGATCATGTTAAATATTGACAATTCAGAGATCTGGATGGATGGCGGAGAGACGTTCAAGTTGGAACTAGCGGGAACCAACCCCTCAAACCCAATCCAGATTACAATTAAACATAGTAAAAAAAAAAGTTAATTTTATATTCTTAATTTATAGTAAATTTTAATTTTGAGCCCAAATTTAATCAAATGTTGATTTTTAACATTTTAATCCAGCCCAAAACATATCAATATAATATCATATATCTCGTAACCCATTAAAATAAATAAAAAATAATTTTAATTTCATCTAACTTTAATCATTTCTAAACTAAAAACATCAGCAAACTGCATTTGAACGCGGCCAACTTTGTCCGTATTGCAGTGGGGTGGAACCTAATTGCATCACTGCTTGACAAACTGAGATGATATATTTTGGCATCTACGAAGGTAGTAATAAATGGTCGTACACGTCGCCAGGTCCACCTCATCATGCAAGCATGAAAAAGACATGCATGTCTGTCATATCTACAAGCAAAACCAGTTGGGAGACACAACCCGGACAAACCAGGCATTCTCATTCAATGACATCTTAGTACACGGCTATATGATGTATTTGCACCACTTCTAAAACTGCATCTCACATCCTCATGGTCCAAATTAACTAGTCAATTTGGGAATTAATCTATCGATAAAGAAGCTGTCAGTCTCTTAAATCCACACAAATACGATTATTTTACTAGCATGGCTGCTCAAGCTGCAGTTATGCAAACCTATGGGATTTCCTGAGACTGGCAATTCTTTTACGGTGTCCTCGTCCCTGTCTATGCTGTTCCCACTCATGTGCCCCCCTCAACACTTTATTTCCACATGCCTGATTAAGGAAACAATAGGTTATTTCGCACAGTCAATCCTACAATCAAAACATATCAAACAATCAGGGAAATAAATCACCTCACACGTGTATTGACTCCACAAATCTCTTTCTAGTATCTTCTGCTTGTGATCCGTAAGTTCCTTTTCTTCCATTGTATTCCCATTGTCATTCAGAAAAGATCTTATAGTTTTCACCGAGGGTTGCACCACGTGCATAGCCCATAAATCAGGACACCCGCCTGTGAATCACACATGTATATAGCTTTTGTAAAAGGTCATAACGTAACATCATCTTAGATTAGTAGATTCACCCTGGCATGAGTGCATGACAAAAGATATTAGCTGGATCAGTTGCTCCTTCAATCTGGTCTGATCTTCAGCTGCCGTGTTCTTTTTTTCATTTAAGACTACATTTCCTTTTCATGGTTTCTTGTGGATCTTTGTCCTCTTATATGGAAGGTAACTTCTTTTCCAAAAAAAACAAAATAAAATGATAAAGTAGGCCTTACTTGACAAAGATTCTGACGCATCAACAAAATTTATCTTCCATCCAAACAAGGATTGCAGTCGATCGATTCTCCTTTTCTGAAGACACGAGAACCATTAAACTTCACATCGTGGTGAGTGTATGTCAATCAAACATAAAATATTTGGAATGAGAGTGTGTCAACAGCTATTTAAGGAACTACTCAATGTGAGTGAAGAAACCATGACTCTGCGGCAATGGCAGACAGCAAGATTGAGGTACTAGATGGCTAAATGAAAAGATAAAAAGTGTAACCTTAGCTATCTTTTAGTCAAAATGCTTGTAAAAGATCATCACACAGGACTAAGATGATTAAGATATTGGCCGTTGCAAACCACTATGAGCCTTCCAATTATCCAATTTGTCATCAAGAAAATCAGTTTATGACGCGAAAATATATCAAGGGGCTTACTTGGCGTCGAACAAGTCTGCGGGTGTGCATCTTCATATCGTCTATGGCTTGCCGCAACAGAATATTCTCATCTTTAAAGTTTAAGGAGTTGAGCATCAGTAACATATGGTCTTTACTGTTTCTATTATTTAGCTCATGCGGAGAACTATCATCAATCCTACAGCTGGAGGGATTATTCCTTGAGTCAAACGGACAAAGCTTCAAAAACTCCTCAAACTCTCTCACGCCAATTGCTTGTCTGAGGCCTCGGGTATAGTTTGCTTTCTCAACATAAATGTCACGAACTTCATCAAGTAAACCAGAGGCGACCATGCAGTCTACTCTGTCGTTCACATATTTGTCTATTATTGGTAGACTAGCATCCACACAGATAAAGCAACAATCGTATCTCAGTTCATCAACTAGCCCCCAGTTCTGTCCTGCCACATACAATTAAGAATGAGAGACAAGACTCTGCACATATTGACACCAGGAACTTTGATTTTCTCTAAGGCTGTGCGTTTGGTTTAGGAAAATGTTAAGTAAAGAAAACGAGAGAGAAAAAATGAACCGAATCCTCGTCTTGATGATCTTGGAAAGATTTGAGAGAGAAAATCAGAGTAGAAAAAATTGGTTTTTGACAATGGAATGTATCATTTTCCTTTTTGTTTTTCATAATAACCAAATAAGAGAACTATGATATGAATTCCATCGAGTACTTTACTACCCTCGCATTTCCTTATCATTTTTGTAAAAGAAAGGGTGTGTTTTGTCTAGGGAAAATTTGGTGAAAAGGAAAATTTGGAGGAAAATGGGAAGGAATCCCTTGTTTGGTTTAGAGAAAGGAAGGGAAAATTAGTTGGAAAATTAGATGAAAAATATTGACAAAACAAGGAGTGTTTTACTACTTTCCTATGAATTTTCCACCCCTGACCAAACAAAGAAAAATAGGATGAATTCCATTGAGGAATTCATTTTCCACCAAATTTTCCTTTCCACCAAATTTTTCCTAAACCAAACACAGACACAGCCAAAAGGAACAAAGATATGAAACAAAAATATATACCACCAACTGTGGAACTAAAGTTCACAAAAGGGGTTTAATAGATAAACATATTGTTTGTTTCTCAATTAAAATCCAAATTTGCTTAAATCATACCTTAATGGCAGGCCCCTGGAATAAAGCACTAGGAAGGATCCCAGAGCGGGAATATGATCTGAGGTACTGACTAATCTGCAAAGAAAAAAATAAATTTAAAAGACATTAATTTTAAGGAACGGCAGCAACACTGTAAGAGAAAATTGAAATTGGGTTGACAGTAAACTATTATGGATCATTGAGAGAATTACTTTTCTATGGTCATTAGGATGGATTCTGCAAGCTGCCACTAGATCCAGATGAGTGAGACGATCATAAGTCGAATCACTGCTGCCTTCCTCAGATTCATTTTCATTTTCCACTAGAGCCGATGGATAAGTTAACAAGAGAGGTAGAGAGGAATGCAAAGTTGACATAGAAGTTTAACAAATATAATTAAAGGTGAATGCTTACCACTTGAAGCACTGAAAGAGGCACCGTCGAGATTTTCTATCGACTCATCGAGAAGAAACCGACTAATGAGAGACTGAAAAGGAGGTAGAGGCCACAAATAAATCATATTGTCATTTGTCAACATATCAACCATCAATCACCGTCCAATAAAATCATGAGGTTTTGCATAAATTTGAGGCATAATTTTGTTTAGTGTAGTGTATCCATTCATCCGTCCATTGAATGGTAATTAAAGGCCACCTGGATGTAGTAATTGGTGCCTCCAACAACGACTGGTAAGCAGTTTCGGGATAAAATGTCATCTATGATCTGCAAGCAAGAACAATAACATCATAAAAAAGTACTGAATGCACGTTTGCTAAGATGCATTATTTATCCAGGTATTAATAACGAGAGTATTTAAACCATCTCTCACCAGCAGACTACTTCAGAAGCATAATTAATAATAGGGAAAAAACTCAAAAGTGGACTTGAACTACCACCGCTTACCCAATTGCGGTACGAACTACCATGATTTCCAAAAAGAGTGCGATGGAAAAAAATCAGTCTGATTTGGGATGATGCTTAATATCAGTTTGTTTGATTTTTTTAAATATAATTGATCTTATAAAATTTGTTGAGAATTATGGAAGATTGAGTATGAAAATATGTCATTTTCTTTACGTGTGTAAAATGATATTATTTATTTTGATAACCAAATGACGTAATTTTCATACACAAATCTAAGTATTATAATAATATTAGTTTGGAAAAGTGATGGTACATTTTATTTTAGAAAATCAATCTAATTTTTTTTTCATCGCACCGTTTTTAGAAATCGCGATACTTCGGACCGCAATTCGGTAAGTGATGATAGTTCAGGGTTCCTTTGGTGGGGTTTTATCCCTTAATAATATACCCCTCTTAATACATCCTACCAAACATGCACCGAGTATCTGTTGCTAAGCTAGGGCAAGTGAAGTCACATACAGGCATAGCAGCATCTCGGAAGTCTTTGGCAGTAAACTCAGAACTCGGACTAACGCATCCCAAAAGATGATGCCGCACGCCTACCAATTTCAGACGTAATCAACAATAAAATTATGCCGAATTATTCATAAATCAGCTAAAAGGAGCTACAGACCTTTCTGGTCGTGGATAGGGACTTTGTTGGTGAGAACGTCGAGACCGCGGTAGACCTGCATAGAATCGGCGTTGATGATCTCAACAGGGAAGTGAGCTGCAAGGTCGATAGCCAGCCGCGACTTGCCGCAGCCAGTGGCTCCCATAATCACCACTATGTTCTTCCGCGTCCCGCTTTCTGCGCTATGCGCGTCACCGTCGTCATACTCCGACCTCTTCTCCATCCTGAGTCAGTCTCTCTCTCGTCTCCGACGCGACGACTTCCTCAGCCACTGTACTGCCCATTGCTCAGTCATTTGGGCCCTTACAATTACAACGGGCCTCATATATCGTGGCCTGTTCTCAGTACCTTACTGGGCTTTTAGCAGTGGCCCATTTCTCATCTCATTCCAATATACTGGTAACGGTTAATCGGTTAAAAATAAAAATACGCTTGATTGGTTAAAAAATTAAAAAAATTATGATCCAGAACTGCTAGTTATCATAAAATGGAGTTTTTATTTGTAACTAGGAAAAATACCCGTCGATCCGACGGGTTTGGATCGGTTCGGTTCGGTTCAAAAAAAAATAAAAGTCAAACCAAATTATTAGTCATTGGAGGTTTGGATCGATTCGGTTCAAGAAAAATTAAAAATCAAACCAAATTATTAGTCATTGGTTTTTTAAAATTTGAAACTGTAATCAAACCATTAATATTTCAAACCGGACCGAACCGATTCGTTGCAAACCGAATAATTTTGTAAAATTTGAAACCGAACCGAATCACTAATATTTCTAAACCGAACCGACCGGTTTTAAATCGAACCAAACCGACTGGGAGGGCGACAGACACTATAATATTATTATAGTAGATATTCATTCATCAATTGACAATTGATATTTATATTGCTAGTTTTTGAGATTAAAAATGATTTAATTTTGGATAAAAATCACCGTTGTTTTGAATAAATATCATCCTATAAGTCGACTTTGCTGCACTGGATAAGATCCAAATAAGAATAGCAAAAAATTAGATATAGTCATATAAGAGGACAAAGTCTTGCATCACTCATTATAAATTATAAGACCAGAATATACAATTGAGCTATACATTCATTGTCCATTAATTTAAAATGTAAATCCAGTTAATCTTACACTCTCACGATACAACACTCTTCCACAACATTGCCCATAGAACTTAAAACAGTGGTCTATAAGAGTTCAAAGCACTAAAATATTGTTAGACTCAACAACACTAACATCGTATCAGTTAACAAACTAATTGATTAAATGATTAATGAGTTTAGTTATGATTAAAAATATTTTAATCAAATAACCGATTTAATTAACCGTATTTTGTCATTGGTGGGATATTAAGTGAGCTTCAACCCTATTAGTGTATATTTCTTTTTTTTTCATAATTCACAATTTAAAACATTTTGTTTATATTCAATTGTTTAAAAAATGGTTGGAGATGGTGACCAGCCCTTTCACTTCACCATTTATAAAATATTAATTAATTTAATAACGTACCTTTACATTTGTTTGAATCCATAGGTTCCACTATTATTGCTAGGAGTGCCCATTCAAATTCGTTGCCGCCAATAGAGAAGTCGATTTTTTCTCGATTACACCTAATTCATTATTTATTATACAAACTATTTTATTTTAATTCTAACCTACCTCCGTAAAACATTGATTCTTGACAACGGCTCTGTTTTGAAAATTTATTAAATTCAAATCAAAATATGATTTTTCTGGAATAAAAAATAGTTCACAATAGTTTTAGTAGAGTAATAGTTGAATTTTATAATATTTAAGCAAATTGGAGTTGAGATTTACAGTTTTTTTATTCATATCATAATAATGAATCATATTTTGTCAACATGGCTCAATCATACCTCAATCCACACCAAATAGCATCCATACAAATAAAAACCACAGTACCTCTGATTTTTTTCAACTCAACCAGCAGTTTAGTATCGTGATTTCATTAATAAAAAAAAAAGGTGGTTCATCGAACTACTTTCATGCTAGTAATCAGTTTCATTAGTACATTTTTTTATAAAAAAATCACAATTTACTATTATGATTTTATACAAATAAAATAACAAGCACAATAATTGAAAAAATATATATAATGGGATGGGGCAGCGGGCAGTTGTGAACAATCAGAAAGTTGCATCTCCCAGCCGGTGTTCGAAAAATCCCAACCGATTAATCGTCGATTAATCGCTAGACGGTGTTGAAACATTCCGCTTAGCCGTCTAACCGATTAATTGTTCAAGACTTAAATTTTTTATGAAAATAATAGTTTTTAAACATAAATGTTTATAATTAATTATTAAATTTATTATTAACATATATAACTCTGATTAACTGTCCGATTAATTATTCCGATTAATCCCTGCCTAACCGATTAATCGATAGACGTTATGCTCACCGCCTAGCGTTTTTTTAGAGCATTGCCCCAACCAGTTTAGTTTTAGCAAATTAGATGTAAAAGAAATTCGTTAGAACTGTGTTTGGTTATGTCAAAATTTGGTAGAAAGAAAATTTTGATATAAAATAAGAAGAAAAATTAGTGAGAAAATGAGAATGAGAGTTTGTATGAAAATTAGAAATGAAATTTTGCTTCAAATAAATAATATTTTATCATTTTCCCACTATTTTTCACTTCTAAGCAAATAAGAGAAAATATGATGGATATTTCATGGAGAATCCACTTTCTCCCAAATTTTCTTTCCTGACCAAATTTTTTCTTAAACCAAACAGACCTAAAGAAATGTAAAAAAATATGATTAGAAAGAAAATTTTGGTGAAATGAGAAATTGGATGGAAAATGATTTTTAGAAAAATATTTAACGGAAAACTATGTTTCAAAGAGGGTTTAATGTTATGAGCTGGTAGGATTCATCAAAGCATCAGCAAATTTGACACAAATGAAATAAATAAATAACTAAATATTGTGATCCGTATATCACAGTTAAAGAGAGCCCAACATTTGAATAGTTATTGTTCTTCATATTTCATGGAGTATGGTTTAAGGATTGGGCGATAGTAAAATTAAATTTATTATATTTTTAATAGTTAATTTTTCCAACAGGTATATAACAATTGAGTTGATGATATCATTTTAGTTTTTAATAATTTGTGACAATAAAAAAATAATTTTTTCTCCCCAGACAAAAAACAAAATGATTAACAACGGATTAACATCTCGTAAAAAACTTTAAAAGTCTGTAATTTTGAATTGTTATAAACCCCGATTGGTAGCATATATTAAAAACGGGATTAATACCATAATAATGTGTTTGATTCAGAATAAAAATACGTATTAATAATATAGAGGAAAAAATTTTACCTTTAGAAATCTGTAATACTAATACCTCATCAACATATTATATTATTTATACAAACATTAATAATATACATATAAATAATACGATGTACCAAACCTGCATTAATTACTTTTCAAATCTACCCGATTATTCAACAAATCCACTTCATACCATAAAAAAATAATAATTCTTCCACCTTTGGATTACAATTCTTTACAAGCAGACCATGTTTCTATGGCGGCTGTAGAGCCGTTTCGTGGAGCTCTCTGTTAGTTTTGCTTGCTTAGATGTTTTAATTGTTGCTTCCATGGTTGAAATAGCTTTTGGTTATTTGGTCCTATTTGTAAAGTTTGTTATAGTTTGTCTGATTTTGCTTGATATATTTCAAGTTTATCTCTCCTCTGTTTAGTTTGATTTTTTGCTCTTTGTGTGGAATTTTGTTGCATTAGTTCATTTGTAGAGATTTGTTCCTTAATACAAGTTGTCTTGTGATTTTTTGTTGGTTTTAAGTTTTTGTTTTCTTTGTTTCCCCTATCGAGACTCATTTGATTCAATAAATTTGTTTCAAAAAAAAAACATAAATGGCAAAATAAAAATCTCGTACAAAATGTATTTCAGATTAAAAAAATACAACAAATTGTAAATTAAAAAAAAAACATATAATTCAATGTAACAACAGACCAGCTAGGAAGGAGAGTCAAAAACTCAAAATATCCCATCACCTTTTCCTCACTCTAAATCAATAACACTATTCATCTTCATCACAAGCTTCTGTCAGATCCACGCACATGCAGACACAAATATACACAAACACACCATTAGAAAAGTGAATAAGAAACACATCAAACAACCCAAAAAGAGCTTTCTCTGCTTATTGTTAAACATGTCGTTTTCCATATCAAATGGTTGATTAAGACACCAGCTTCAATTTAGTGACTCTATGGTTCTGCTAAGCTCCTCCAGCTTCTTCATCCTCAGCTTCTCACTCTCACCCACAAGCTGGCACAAAATTAATCCACAAAACTTGTCAGCACAAGAAACACTAAGCCTTTAAGACTGTTTACTTTCAAAGTTTGAATCAAAGATTGAAACTTTAACTCTTTAAGACAGTAATGGGATCAGATCTGGCTACTGATGATGAGTTTTGACAGTGACTGACCTCTTTTAATTTTGCCACCAGCTGATTCTTTTCTGTGTTCTTCACGTTGTATGCTTCAAGGGCTTCTTTGTACTCCTTCTCCTGCAAATGATCGAATGCTTGAGATTTTTGGGGTTCAGAATTCAGATCTAGCAAGCTGAGAAGTGAAGGTGGCTGCTAATGGAGTGGTGGTGCCCTACCTTCTTGATGCAACTCAGGCCTAATGGCTTCAGTTCTTTGTTAACCATGTCAATCCTCTTCCTCACACTGGTGACATCTTTCCTCATCGGATCTGCCAGACCTTCAAGCTCCTGCAACGCATAAATTGAAGCACCCCCTTTGCATAAAATTGCTTGAAAGCCATGAATTATACATAAAGATCGAAACTTGACAGATCTACTAAGTTGGGGTTTTGGTTCAGACTCACTTCTCTGATCTCGGCCAGCCGCTTGGCGGCTACCTCAGCACGGTCAAGCTGCGCATGGACCCTCTCCCTGACCTCCATCTTCTTCCTCTCAATCTCATCCTCCTTGGCTTTGAAAGCCGCGAGGGCCGACCGAGTCATCTCCTCCTTCTCCTGATCGTCAGTGTCCGGGCAGTCCTTGAAGCTCATCAGGCCTGCGTTCTTCAGCTTCATGACCGGTGACTCCTGCTGCTGCTGTTCCTGCTCTTGCATTTGCATTTGCTTCTGTAGAGTAGTCATACCTCCAGCACCAACAACCGCCTTTTGAGCTTCCTGTGTGCGATGGTGATGAAGCGTGTCCAGGCAGTTCCCTGTTGCAGATCCTTATAGGCGAATTCAGTGACTTTGAAGGCAAAGAAAGAAATGAAACCGAAACCAAAACCAACCAAAGTGAAAGAGTAAAAATAGGGGAAGCCACTCACCCATGTTTATGGATTCTTCCAACGACGAGTGACAGCTCTGGGGTTGATTGTTGAGATGGGCCTTGGCGTGTTTAGATGGGTAGGCATAATCTAAAGTAAAGTTTGGTAGTGTAAACTACAAAAGGGCCAACTTATCCACCTGCCCTATTGCTTTGGAGGACAGCTAGCATAGCATGTTATACAAGTTGAGTCTCATAAATACACACAACACCCATATGTCATTACCCCATTGAAAAAAAGCTTTTCTCTTTTACACTATACTCCACTGCGTTGCTTCAGCAAATGCGGGAGAGCATTGTGGCTTGTGGGTGAAGGTGACTCCCAATGATATTAAGAAACAAGAGCTTCTTGGGATGAGTCATGAAAGAGCCTTGGAATAGAAGCCAGTGGATAAAGAAAGGCAAAGCCTGAACCCTGGAAGCAGCCTTGAAATTGTTTACAACTGATGCTTTGCTGTAAAAAGACCACCTTTTTTCTAAGCCTCCCTATCCATGTGTTCGTCTGCTGTCTAACAGGCACAGACATGGATTTTTGTGTCAATTTTGGCTGAAACAATTACAGTTTGATAGATACTTGATTTGATACATACCTACCTATTCTAGCAAAACACTATTCAACTGGATCAGGCTGGGGACATGCAAACAGTTGATAGTTGGAATCAGTTTGTGTTGCAAGCTTTACAGACATTAAAAGATGTTTAATCATTATAAGAACATGTTAAATCAGCCATCTGCACTTTACCTAAGTGGAATATTTGAGTAACTGAATTATAATTGAAGCTTAGGGCATCCCATTGAAGCTTTGTTACAAGCTTCGTGTCAGACTTCAAAGCGCTTCGTTTCAATGTGAAAACAGGTTTGTGACCTTCTGACACCGAAGCGCTTCGACTGCACGAAGTGGTTCGTAAAAAGACCAATTACCACGCTTCAGATCTGGAAGCGTGGTAATAGGTATATTAAATATTAAAGATAACCTATTACCACGCTTCGAACTTAAAAGCGTGGTAATAGATATATATTAAATATTAAAGATAACCTATTACCACGTTTTTAAGTTCGAAACGTGGTAATAGGTTATCTTGATCAAAACTTATTACCACGCTTCATATTCAGAAGCGTGGTAAATGGCTCGGCTAAAACGTGGTAAATGGCATGGAAGGAAGCGTGGTGAATGGTATATGGGTCCCGTTAATTAAATATAAATATTAAAGAAATTAATATGAATTAATAATTCTAAATAATTAAATATTGAATAAATTAAAAAATCTTTAATTAAAATAATATGAAAAAAGTAGTAAAAGGTATAATATGACATGTGGGTCCATGCGCAAAGGTTTGAAAGGTTTGTTTTAATGTGGATGTAGGTTTGTGAAAATAAAATTTATGACAATATTGAGTTGGCATGACACAAATCTGACGTGACATGACACAAACTAACTTTTTGGTTTGTTTCAATGGGGATGCCCTTACAAGGGCTGTCCAGGTTGTTGAGGTATTGACATGATGATGATGCAGTTGTCCATTTTGTTGGTGTGCAAACACCCATTGGAGCTTTTATCCTATTGGCAGGATCATCAAGAAACTTCAATATTTCTAAGTGGCCCAAAAGAGCTCGGACAACACCCATGCAGGTGGAGACTGATGAATGTTAAACTCATAATGGCGAATGGGGATAGAACAACCCAGGAAAGCTTCAATCCCAGGTTATACATTCAGTGCCAATGTTGAATTCACACAGAAAAAAATACTGGTCGGGA
Source organism: Kalanchoe fedtschenkoi (assembly GCA_002312845.1). Classification (NCBI taxonomy): domain Eukaryota; kingdom Viridiplantae; phylum Streptophyta; class Magnoliopsida; order Saxifragales; family Crassulaceae; genus Kalanchoe; species Kalanchoe fedtschenkoi. The sequence goes on from NQLW01000056.1 coordinate 820,532, forward strand.
CAAATCTTTTATCCAAGCTGGTGTAAGCACCATGCAGTTGAGCAATTATTATTAAACATCTTAAATATCTAATCAGATCAATAGTGAAATAACAAAAGGAGCATAAGGGTTCATGGGTATCTGCCACACATCATTATCTGGCTCCAGTATTGGTGGTAATCTCTTCATGCTTGCTTGCCAATTCCATGGGACATATTGTAGATTCCTCTCCCCTGAAAATGAATATGGGAAATGAACACAAAAGACAATCAATGACCCAAAGTACGAATTTGAAGAGTTAAAATTCACGTCACATTACATAAGACATTTTTCTGTTGGAAGTCTTTCACGCCGTAGAATTACAAGTCATGATAATCACAACAAATATGAAAAAAAGAAAAGCAAATCATGATCCCAAACAGTGGTCTCCGTCAACCAGCCGTAAGCAGTAGTAACTAGTAATAAAACAACCACCGAAACCAGATAAGGCAAAATACCCACCGAACATCATCAAGAAGGTTCCAGATAATCCTCATAAGGTTGTTATGTTGCATTTCTAGGTAAAATTATTCTAAGGCTGTGTTTGGTTTAAAAAAAATTGAGGGAATAGGAAAATGGGTAAGAAAATGAAATCCATCAAGGATTCCTTTTACTTTTACTTTGTTTGGTTTGGAATGGAAAAATTGAAGGAAAGTTTCAAAACTCTCTTTAATTTACCTCAACGTTCCTTCTAATTTTCCATTCAATTTTCTTTCCCACAAAATTTCCCTAAACCAAACATGAGATTCTCAGAACTTTCCCTCAAATTTTCCTTTCCGTCTAATTTTCTAAACCAAACATAGCCTAAGATTTCAACGTAGATGAAAAAGAGAAATCAAGAAAGAAACTGTGCAGTTACACAGAACAAAACTAGTCCAGAAACAAGATTATAATAAAACCATAGATAAGGAATAAATGGAGACGTGCTTACAATCATGAAAAGGCAAGTAGCAGCAAGAGCACCGGGAATGGCAACTGATGTGATTCTGTCATATCGCCCCTTCAAATAAGTGTGCTTCTGAATGCTCTGGAAATACTTCTGTTTCTCAAAAAGTTTCTCCCTTGGTACGAAAGGAGGCTCTGCGACAGTCATTCTGCATAGTCCAATGTCAAATCACTTAATCAAAACAATTCCACAATCAAAAAATTGTATTTCAGTTTTTCAAAAGAAACCTATGATGCAGCACAAAGCATATAAAAGCACATCAAAACTCATTTCTACTGAAAAAAAACATAGCTACAAACCACTAACTTCCATCAGGTATACAATGATAAAAATAATGGATGTAAAAACCGTGCAATATATTCAAGGAACATTCAATGACACCAGGAAAGGAAAAATCCACATAAAGTGAAGGCAATCACATGTTTCTTCATTCATTGAGCCACAATCCTTGATGTCCACTTAGTCAATATCACGACAAATGCTATCTAGGATAACGGAAGTCCAAAAGCCTACAACTTTTTTTCAGTCTTTCAATCCTGATTAAAACAGGTTGTTTCAAGCTCATCAAACCTCAAATAACGAACCAAGCATGAACAAATAGATTGTAAAATTTACGAACCCTAATCGAGATTGCCAGCCAGACAACGACAGTCACTTTAAATCCGTTAACAAAAATCTACTTCTGGCGTCTCAAGCAACACATAAGAACCAAAAACACAACAGGTATCCAACATCCACATATGCATAAGGAATAAAAAAACCTAGATCTCAGAAAACAATCGGACAAACTATGGCGTACCACAACAACGGATCAGGAGAGAAAGAAATCGGCTCACCTGAAATCGGAGAGGGCGACGGAGGAGAATATTATGGGGGCAGGAGCGCGAGCGGAGAGATGAGATGAATCGATTAACTTGGCGATGGACGAACGAACGCGTCGTAAATGGGTGACTGCTGACTGCGCGCGTACACTTGTCTGCATAGGCGATATACGGTGTTACGGTGCTCTACCGCTAGCTTACAGCTCCAGTCACAGGTTGCTAACCTTACGACGTCGCTACTCAAACGGATAGCGTATCGGTGTAGCTAGCCGTAGAACGACGTCGCTCGCTCGTGAAACTGAATTTTAATTTGGGAAAATCACAAAAAAAATATATACCATCGATTTTTTAAAATCACGAACTGATTTTGAAATTCAGAGTCAATTCTAAATTTAGCATCTATTTGTAATTTTATAATATTTAATCAACCTCATAAATTTATCTCTTATTTTACTAGTGCCCTCAATCTAAATACTATTTGATATACAAATTAAAATTAGGTCGTTCATATTTAGAAAATTTATTTTTAATTTTATAATACTTAATCAACCCCATAAATGTATATTTAATTAAATTATTTTTATTTTTAGTGTTTATATGTAATAAGTTTATTTTTATTGTTAATCTTTAATTTTATAATACTTAATAACTCCATAAATTTATATCTAAGAAAATTATCTTTATTTTTATATTTAATAAATTTATTAAACATAAATAACATAATTTTAATTTGAATATCTAATAGTATTTAAATTGGAGGCACTAATAAAAATAAGAAATTTATGGGACTGATTAAGTATTATAAAATTATAAAAAGACCTTAAATTTAGAAATGATCAAAAATTTGAAAATGATGACCGTAATTTTTAAAAAGCTAATAATATATATCCTCATTTGTAATTTTCCGTTTTAATTTTTAACTCATTCAAGATGCGCTATTAAGAATTTAGATGAGTTTGACCAACTTCTGAAAGTATGTTTATACTCGGTTAGTAAAGTTTTTAGTCGATCATTGATATAAGTTAAAATTATTCTAAAAAATAAGTTCAATCAAGCTTTAAATAACAAGTATTTCAACGACTTAATTTTTTATTTTATAAAAAAATATTTGTAATTAACTTTAAAATGAGTATTTCAGGTGTCACAAACGAGTTTTAATCAAAATTTTAGACAATATCTCGCTATATTTGATTAATTTATTTTACGGAAATTTAAATTTAATTCAAATTTAATTTATTTGTTACGATTTACGAATGATTTTTAACCAAATATGTTTGGGAGCAACTTTCTTAACATATATCATTGGGCTCTATA
>NQLW01000056.1:825048-853933 GCA_002312845.1 Kalanchoe fedtschenkoi
ACATGATGGTCATGATTCGCCTACCATATATTCCTGGAAGCATTGAATGGGTATACGAACAAGGAAATGTCAAAGCTAAGGTGGCCATTAGTGATCGCAACTCGCCGTTTGTACACATATATGATGCAAGGGCTGGTACCAACGAACCGATCATCTCCAGAAAGGTAGCATATATTCTAATGGAATTTTACTCTACAGATTGATGTGTTTGTGTTAGGGCTTGTCATCAGCAACTGTATCTAATGGCTCTTTCTGCAATTGTGCAATTCCTCATCAGATACACTTGGGTCCCGTCAAAACTATGAAGTATAATCCTATATTCGATGCTATTATCTCTGCGGATGAGAAGGGTATTATTGAGTATTCAAGCGCTGCTACGCTTAAATTCCCTGAGGATGAGTATGTGTTTTCACTTAGTATTAGTGTGGCGCTGACCAGTCTTTGTGCAAGATGTGACATGCATTTGTTCAACACCTAGCCATGATAAAGTTATGATCTTTATTTTTCCAATTTATGTCATGATCAGTTTCTGTGTCACTCTTTGATTACAAAACTTGCAGCATACTCCCTCCGTCCTCTTTTACATGTCGTTTAAGGTTAATTTGAGTAGATTTAGGTGAAGTTAATGTTAGCGGTTGAACAAATTTAATAAGTAGGAGGTTAATATTTTTGTAATAAATTTCGTGCAAAAAGTAAAATTGGTAGATTATTACTGGTGATGAATGAGTTTTTCATTGATTATGATAAATAAGAGATTAATGTTTGACGTTTTAAGGTAGTTGTTGATATTAAATACGCATTGAAAATTGATAAGTTATTAGTAAAAGTGAACAAAAAAATTCGGTTAAGTGACATGTAAAAGAGGACAGAGGGAGTATGTTCTAGTGCTTATCTCTATTTATTTCAATGCAAAAGTTGCCTTTGTGCTTAAAGAATTGCAGCATGTGTCATTCAATGAAAAATGCAAGATTGAATTCAGCTAATAATTAATGAAGTTTTTACCTATCCAGTGACCACAATATGCTTTTATATTAAATCATTTCTAAGAGTGAGTTTCATGCACAAACATGAGCTGTCTTTTACTTATGTCATTATGACAATATTTGTTATTTTTTGTTGAGTGCAGGGTGGATTTTAGACTGAAAAGTGACACTAGCCTCTTCGAGATCGTGAAATCCAAAACTTCAGTTTCTACTATTGAGGTAGTGTTTGATGTTACTCAGCTGAAAGTTTTATTGTCAAGAGCACTTAAAAAAGCATGTTATTTATAGGTGAGCCCTGATGGCAAACAATTCTCTGTCACGTCTCCTGATAGGAGAATACGTGTTTTCTGGTTTAAAACTGGTAAACTTAGACGGGTTTATGATGAGTCTCTTGAGGTAATATTGTTTTCTGACACAAACATGTCTACCTGCTACCTAGAAGGCCCTATTTCTTATTATGTCTGTATCAGGTCGCTCAAGATGTTCAAAGAAGCGATGCGCCTTTGTACCGGCTGGAGGCTATTGATTTTGGGCGAAGAATGGCTGTTGAGAGAGAAATTGAAAAAACAGATAATGTGCCACAGCCCAATGCGGTTTTTGATGAAAGTTCAAATTTCCTGATTTATGCAACTCTTCTTGGAATTAAAGTAAGCTTGTGGTACCCTATATGTCAAATGATATGTTAGTTTGTCTGTTTTAATAATTTCTACCGCATCCATTTCTATTGCAGGTGGTGAACTTGCACACGAATAAAGTTTCCAGGATTCTTGGGAAGGTGGAAAACAATGATAGGTTTCTGAAGATCGCGCTGTATCAAGGAGATAAGAGCAGTAAAAAAGTAAGGAAAATTCCAGCTGCAGCTGCAAATGCTAATGAGAGCAAGGAGCCTTTAACTGATCCAACTATTCTATGTTGCGCTTTCAAAAAGCATCGTATTTATTTATTTAGGTATGTGAGTTTCGTGCTCGACGTTTGATGAAATGGCATGAAGATCTGCATTTCAGTGTTTGATGAAACTTTTTTATGGTATGTTGAATATCCATCATTGTTCCATGTTTGTGGTTACAGCCAGCGAGAGCCAGAAGAGCCAGAAGATGCAACAAAGGGCAGGGATGTCTTTAATGAAAAGCCTCCAGCAGACGAACTACTGGCAGTCTCTGATATTGGAAAATCTGTCACAACTTCACTTCCAGACAATTTGGTATGGAGTTCCTCTTGGACAGTTGATTGGAACAATCTTTTTTGAAAGTAGTTTTATATTTTCTAGCAATGAATTGTTGATGTTTACCTCAGCATGTGTCTTTACATTCTTAAATTACTGGTGGACGCATTGACATTACTGCTCAGGACTTTCTCTAATAGCATTTTCTTTGACTTTACCTAATTGCAGATAATGCACACTACAATGGGAGACATTCACATGAAACTGTATCCAGAAGAATGTCCTAAAACCGTGGAAAATTTTACAACGCACTGTCGCAATGGCTATTATGATAATCTCATCTTTCATCGGGTGATCAAGGGTTTCATGATACAGACTGGGGACCCCTTGGGAGATGGTACTGGTGGACAGTCTATTTGGGGAAGGGAATTTGAAGATGAGTTCCACAAGAGGTTTGCAACTTTTGTTACTTTTTCTGATAAGTTTATGTTTAACCCACAGTATCCTTACAACTGGTCTGTAGTTGTCGTTTCTCAAATTAAAACAAAACTGCCTGTCTTCAGCTTACGACATGATAGACCCTTTACGATTTCAATGGCCAACGCTGGACCGAACACAAATGGGTCCCAGTTCTTTATCACCACAGTAGCCACTCCCTGGCTAGACAATAAGCACACGGTTTTTGGCAGAGTTGTAAAGGGAATGGATGTTGTACAGGTAAATGATCGGTGAGTGGAGTCTCATATCCTAGGTTACTGTTGATACTGATAGTTTTTGTAACTTCTTATTTTAGGGTATAGAGAAAGTGAAGACGGACAAAAATGATAAGCCATACCAAGATGTTAAGATCCTGAATGTGACTGTGCCAAAGTCTTGAATGGTTCCTTGCTGACATTGCTTGGGCATTTAACTAGGTAACCATTTTGTCTCTTTCCAAATAGCTTATGAGCATGGACGCATGTGTTTAACTTTCACTGCTTGAATCAGTTGGTTTTGTTTGTCTTGCTGGTTGGAAGAGGTACCATTGAGTTTTGGGAAAGTAAAAATGACAATGAAGGTTTTCTCTATTGTTGTATTATAAAATCTTGATGGGTTTTTTCTTTGTTCTGCTCACCACTGAAATTTATATATTTTTTCCGATCACCGTCTTGTCGCTTTTTTCGTTACCCTCTATCCTCAATTTTTGTTTAGTTTACGTTCTAATCTAGTTTCTAAAAACTGCAATTCTGAACCTGGTTTTCACAAACCACAATTTTAACAAAATCGTGGTTTATAAGAAACCGGTTCCAACTGGGTTTTTCAAAAGCAAACCGCAGTTCAGAAGTGCAGTTTTCTTTTGCGAAGTCATTGTTTAGAACTGCTGTTTTCATACTCGGTTAGAATAGAAACTAAAGCGAGGGTGCCAGGGAAAGAAAAAAACAAAAAGAGTGGTATTTTGGAAGAACATTCTGAAACCTAAGTAACTAATAGTTTTTATATGCTTTAATACCAATCTGATTTGTAAATTTCATGGTTAGCATGAAGTAGTGATGGTTGGATTCGTTTCAGATTTCAGTCACTTACAGGGGCTTGTTTCACAGGTCTGAATCCGTCTACTTTGCACGGTTATGTCCTTTGAGGCATACACAAGGCATTGCTGACCTCCAGAAAAGCAGACTAAAGAACATGGTGTCAGTCATTTGTTGCTCCCTATCATACTGCCCAATGGTTCTGACTGAGAGAAGGAGACTTGTTTTTGTTTCACGTCCATTCCTTTGGAGATGTTCCGACAGAGAGCAACAATTGTAAATGTAATGCTATTTAACACTGGTTGTGGATCTATATCGGATCTCCTGTTCTGGTTCTGGAGTCAACAACTCCAAATTTTGGCAGCTCTCTGTGCCACTCATTTGTGCAATTTACTTGCGAAGCAGCTAGGTTTGATGCACAGTTATTTGGTATTTTTGTGGTAGACTGAGCAAGACAATGTACCTGTTTGGTCAAAAATCTTATATTATCCCTGACCGCCGACTGGTGTTGATAACTCAATCAAAAACAGTGTTTTAAAATCTCTCCGATTAATTATTAGGCGGTGCTGAAACGTTCCATCTAGTCGATTAATTGTACAAGATTTAATTTTTATGAAAATAATAGTTTTTAAACATATATATTTATAATTAATTATTAAATTTATTATTAATATATATCTCCGATTATCTGTCCGATTAATTGGTCCGATTAATCTTCTCAAGAACATTGATCAAAAGATGTAGTGACAACCTAAATATTTGGGATATTCTTTTGGGTACCACACTACCACCTATAAGGTGGTGTTCTACACTTCTAGACCCATTAATCGTCAATTAATTGCTAGACGGTGTTGAAACGTTCCGCCTAGCCGATTAATTGTTCAAGACTTAATTTTTAAATAAAAACAATAGTTTTTAAACATATATATTTATAATTAATTATTAATATATATAACTTCGATTAATTATACGATTAATCATTCTGATTAATCCCTATCTAACCGATTAATCACTAGACGGTGATCCTAACACCGCCTGACACTTTTTAAAACATTACCTATGAGAGGAGGGGTTGAAAGATGATGATGACTGATGATGGTCTCTGGGGCAGGTGCTTCATCATATAGAGGTGCTTCAAGTGACCTTCAAGTAACCGGACTCTACGGCACATGTAATTTGATTTACAACCTTCAAACGACCCTCAGGGTTGTATTGCCCCCATTTGAACATTCTTGATCAACCCGCAGCGCAGAGGTAGTGTATGGACCCATGCAGTGAGCCCATATGCCAGAGCCTCAGTCTCTGTATGCTGGATATATCTGCTCCTATTAAGGATGATTATTTATGTGTTTTGTTATCAAATCAAATTTAAACAATCAAACCAAATGCTGCCAAGTAGACTCCCAATAGTAGAATGGGATTTACCAATTCGTTTTCCAATGGCACCCAAAGAAACGATTGCCAGATCTCAGCGGACTAGCTAGTAGTAAAAGCTAAGGATCGAGCTGGGAAAGACTAGCTGATTCTGGGTTCAAATGTTTGATCTTTGCAAGTGGCGGCACAACTGGGTTACTTATTTTAATGTCGTTTATTAATATAAGTTTAAGCCACAGATAAAACCTGCCCCGGCTAGTCTCCATTGCGGCATACGCTATGCGTTCTTAGTAGCCCTAACATGTGTTGGGCGGTTCCACATTAATTTGTATCCCGTAATTAAGCCACCGGCAAATTGTAGTTTAATGTGTTTGACCCCTAGTTGGTGGTTGAACATAGTCATTTTGAATCGCTGCGTGTAGTCATTTTTTATACTAAGCTGATCATTAGTTTATTCTACCTTAAATTAAACACACCTTCATCATGTTTAATCAACACTTAAAGTGCACATTACATGCTATACATACTCCTCCTGAAGCCATGATATACATAATACATTAACCATTGAACAAGCTTCATGCACTATTAATAGCTTTGACGTCAAGTTACCCTGACCATTTTCCCCTTAAATAATATAGCGATGCATATGCATGCATATATACCTACAAATGAAGCTCCATGCACTATAAAAGGGAGCACATAGTGTGGCCATAGCAGTATATAAAACCATATACGAGAAAAACAACACACAGACATCAAACAAAAGGCTAGAAAACAGCTAATAACTCTCTCTCGTTACCGAGAAATGGCCAGGCAATTGGGTGTCACTCTACTAGTTGCACTCATTCTGTGCATGGCCGCTGCAATTGAGGCGGCCCCAAAGGCCAAGAAAGTCAAGTGTCAAGACAAAAAGTACCCAGACTGTTACCATGTGAAGCTCCTATGTCCTGACGAGTGTCTTAGAACTTGTGTGGTCGACTGCGTTTCATGCCAGCCGGTATGTAAAGCTCCACCTCCTCCGCCCCCGTCTCCTCCACCCCCTCCTCCTAAGGCTAAGAAGAAGAAGTCGCCTCCTCCCCCACCTTACACCCCAAGCTCTCCACCGCCGCCGCCAGCTGCTACTGATCCCCAATTGAGCTCCCCACCGCCACCCTCAAATACTCCTTCACCCACACCTCCTGTGACGACTCCTCCGCCTCCTTTCTCAGAAGCTGCTGCTGGGACTAGAGTCAAGTGCAAGAATAAGAATTACCCAACATGTTACGGCCAAGAGCTCACTTGCCCTACATCTTGCCCCGGTCAATGCGAAGTGGATTGCGTGACATGCAAGCCAGTATGCTGTAAGTTCTATAAACATTATACTCCTTATATCCGTACTAGCTCACTAACAAGTACCCGAAGATGCATGATGTGCGACTAAACATGTGATTGGTAACTAAATATTAATTTCTTAACCAGCATGCAACATGCCCGGAGCTGTGTGCCAAGATCCAAGATTCATCGGCGGAGATGGGATAACCTTCTACTTTCACGGCAAGAAGGGCCAAGACTTCTGTCTCGTGTCTGATTCAAATCTTCACATTAACGGCCACTTCATCGGAAGACGTAACGAGAACATGTCACGAGACTTCACTTGGATACAATCCATAGGCATCCTCTTTGACACGCACGAACTCTACATAGGTGCCAAGAGAACTTCCATTTGGGATAACACTCGCGACCATCTTATCATCAGCACCGACGACACCCCCATCTTCCTTCCCGACCAAGAAGGCTCCAAATGGCAATCATCTTCCCTCACCATCACAAGAACCCTTGACGTGAATGCCGTGGAGGTTGAGGTTGACGGTAACTTCAAGATCAAGGCAGTTGTGGTTCCTATAACACAAGAGGATTCAAGAATTCATAAGTATGGAGTCACTCAAGAAGATTGCTTTGCTCATCTTGACTTGAGCTTCAAGTTTTATGCAATCTCTGGGGAAGTTGATGGAGTCCTTGGACAAACTTACGCAAACAATTACGTGAGCAAGGCCAAGATAGGTGTGAGCATGCCAGTTTTGGGAGGCGAAGACAAGTTCTCAAGTTCGAATATATTTGCGACAGATTGTTCAGTAGCCCCAAATTCGATGGTGGGTCGTCAGAGAAAAGTGGGGTGAAGAAGTTGGGGTATGAAAATATGAAGTGTGGCAGTGGAATGGATGGTCAAGGCGTGGTTTGCAAGAGGTAAAATCGAATAATTAATGGGCTTCCGGATCTTGCAATAAGAGATGAAAATTCATGGCGCAAGGATTATTCTACGTTTCTATATAATGTTCATATTGTGCTTGTGGAAAATAAGGTTTCCTAAATGTGGAGACGTTCAATTGTTTATGTGATAGTAATGTTGGCAGTTTTGCCGTAAAATCAATGTATTTTGTTATTGCTCGGTTTCATGTTTTGCTCTCATAGCCCCAATAATGAAGAGGCCTGAGCTATAAACTTAGGGTTTGTGTAGCTACCCTGAGCTGTTTCAATTTTAGGTTATGATGTGCCATGCACTTTCTGTTTACTACTACATTAAAGAGATTAGTAGTGCAAATTTCAAGATACAATGATACAAAGAATTACTTGGATTCCAGAAAATGTTCAAATCTTGCTATTACACCATCAAACCACCAAAACAAAATGCTAAAGAATGAATTTGATATGAGCAGCTGCTTCATCCTTCATTTCAAAACATATTTCACCAGACCTGGAATGTGAATGTTCATGAAGTAATCTTCCCAATCAATTGTTTCCGGATCAAAGCAGAACTCGTCCGCTTCGTGGTAGCTACACTTTGCAGCCAATCGTAGTTTCTCCGTATTGATGTCATCGAATCTACAAATGATTAATATAATTGTCACATAAGGTGATGCGAGTAAAATTGATTTCACAATAAATTTGACCTAATTAACATATATAAATGAAATAAAGAAACTCACATGCCCTCAAAGAACAAGTAGGGCCTGTAGAGTTCCACCAGTCTCATAACGAATTTAACCTTCCGATCAAGCTCAGAATGCAGGCTTCTAAACTGCTGACAGAATGCTGCATTTACCAATTCTAATCCCTAAATGAGAGTAAGGAATCTATCAAATATTTGACAAAATGGATAAAGTAATTATAACATATCTAGATATATTTTGCTAGGTCCTTTTAATTACCTTTAGTGGTAGCATGTAGCGAATGGACATGTACCGGTTGAAGCTAGCCATGGTGCTCAAAACCTTGACCTTGCCCACGATCACAGGCTTACCTTGTTTGTCCGAAAGAGGATGACTAGTGAAATAACGGTATCCGATGTCTTGAATATATGTGAACTTAACCGGGTTTTTAACAGAAGAACCAACTTGGTAGATGGTGGTTTGACAAGATTGACTTGCATTGGCTGCCATTGCAACAATTATAGAGTTGACAACCATATCAGCAGGTATCTGCAAAATCATCTGATAAATTAGCTAAGACAGATAAATAACTCTGGTAGAGCCATCCTGGATCATCATATTATTATTGTTCTACCGCATCGATAATTGAGTCTGGATCACCAAGAAAACATGTCAATCTTCCTTTCCCATAACCAACCGCTAAACTGTCAATAGTCCTGTAATCATTTTTGGATAAAAACAGTAATGAGTTAGTCAAAAAATACATGACTAGCTATCACTGCATTACCTAGCTAAATCTTGCCATCATGTCCCTCTCGGCTCTCTATATATGCTTACCTTAACCCTTCAACCCATCCTGGGAATGGTTCCTTATAAGTACTGGTTATGATTGTAGGGCGAAGAATGACCAGCGGCATGTCTCCTTTCAAGCTCCCGACCAGCATTTCCCCCATTGCTTTTGTGAAGACGTACGTGTTGGGCCAGCCATATTTTCTCGCCCTATTTATCACCGAAATTTATAGCATATAAGTACTCCGATAGATTATTCCAAGAAAAATTACTGGTGGTTTTGGAGTAGCATGATCGACGTTATATATATATATATATATATATATATATATATATTCAAATTTTTTTAAAAATAAAAATTTACAAGCTACCTACATAATTCATTTTGTTTTGGAATTTTCATGTGAATTAGGGCAAGTGGATTGGCCACACAAACCTTTCAATGCCCAACTCCTTGAGTGCAATTTTGATCTCCCTCTCTGTAGCTTTTGTATCTTCAAGCTGTTGCAGTCTTTCCTGTACTAGTTTCATCTCAACATCTACGTCTAATCCCAAAGTTCCGTTAAGCGCCTCCCCCATTCTGAAAGGAGTTTCTGGCATGAGACCTCCCTTTTCTCCCCACACATAAGCTGGCACAAATATCACCACAATTTGCGTCTCGTCACTCAATTGAAAATTTCTTTGTATCCATATGCATTACAAATCAAGTTTGGGATGGCAACTAAGTATAAATGATTCAGTCATTACCTGTAGAAACGTGGACTAAAAGCTTAAGTTTGGCGCATTTCTTAGCAAAATTCACGATATACTTTGGCCCCATTGTGTTGAGTCCCAAAGCAATATCATACCTGTAACAAGAAAGTGATTATTTGAGTTCTTACTGCATTGATTTTTTAGCTCAGTTTTATATAATGCTGAGCTCAACCATATGTATAAAACCTTTCATCAAAATTTGTAGTTGCTGCTAAATTCACAACCACGTCAACTTCTCTCCACATTTCTTCCATCAGTCCAGTCTCCTTCACTCCTAAATCCTCGCAAGATATGTCACCAGCCACTGGCACCACCTTCTCTGAGATGAATGTATTCAAACCCCCACCCCATTTCTCCTTCATAACCCTAAACAACTCCTTGTTGATCATCTGCAACCAAACATGGATCCATTGGTAGGAAAACTAAGTATCGATTAATTGTTTGGTAAACTGGAATATGGGATGTTCAACTAATTGATTACCTCATCTTGCAACCTCTGGTTGGCAGAGTTAGTATCAGCAGCCCTTACCAGCAAATACAGCTTACCTACCTTGGGCTGTGTCCTCAGTATCTTCTCTACCAAGACTGCATTATAATGTTTCTTTATTATAAAAAATTAAATTTAACTTCTTTTTACAATACCCAAAATTCTACTTATAATTTTTTTTGTACAAATCGGATCCTCTAAGATTTGTATAATGCCCAACCCAATAAAAATTAATTAACATAGTTGTATTAGAAATGTTATAAATTTTCGTTTGTCGTCTGCTGTAAAGTTATAATTTCAAAAACATCTTCATGAAATTTTTTTTGACAAGCCCAATCCTAATTTTTTTCAAAAGGTCGATCTAATATGAAATAAATAATGCAATAATATTTTGGTCCAAAAATTTCTACAGGCCCATCCTAATAGATAATTAATTAATACATATTCATTCAGATTATTATATTATTTTTTTCAGTAAAAACTTTCCTCCAAAAATCCTTAAAGATATGTTTAGAAGCTCAATCCTAAAATTTATGTAAGCTCAAATAATAAAAAATCAAATGATGCAATTATATTAAGATTAATATAAAATTACTAGATCGAAATAAAAATATGTAATATTCATATCAAAAATAAAAGTACATTCTAATTTATGAAATAAATCAATTAATTTAAAACATGAAATTCAAGTACTATCAAAAGATTAATTTAAATAAAATTAGTAAAACTAAATTCTTACAAGTTTAATATAGAAATGAAAAAAAAAAGAATTCAACTGTAACTTTAAACAGCTTGAAATCCTAGCACTATTAAATTATAAATTCAATTAATATAAGTAAATCAGAAAAAAGGAAATCAATATAAAGAATGATTGTGGATACATAAAATAATTTGACAATACAAAACTAATCATTTATTGACATTAAGTTATCACTTGGAATGGTATACGATATAATTGATAAATAACCTGAAAAATTAAATATAACAGTTTCTACAACCTCAACAAACTATTTTTTAAATGTGATTTTGTGAATTTTCATTATACATAAATTACAAAGAAGAAATATTTTATAAATATATTTCGAAAAAAATAATTCTGTTACAAAGTGTTGTAAATTCTTTTGATAGTCATGTTCATCTGAGTGTTTTCTTAAAAGATATTGTATTTTAGTTAATTGATCCCCAGTTTTACAACCAGGACATGAAACGATATATATCTTAGTTGATCAATATAATATCTATTCAAAGCATAAAACGTAATTACTCTTATTTGTTGTAAATTTAGGTATTATAACTTATTTGTGCTAGTAATTATACATCAAACTACTCCTCGCACCATAAGCTCAATCTAAAAATTGGTGCTGAAACAGCCACATATAAATGTATTACACCATAGAAGGGAAAGATATAAGTAGCTAGTTACTTACTTTTAGCAATGAAACCAGTTGCACCTGTGACTAGAATGCTCTTGCATTCGAGAAAGGTGAGGATGCTACCAAGGTCCATGAACTCAAGCAAATGAACTCAGAGTAGAAGAAAGGGAGAAACAAATGAAGATGTGAGAAGAAGAGAAGGGTTAAAATCGAGAAAGGGTTAGGAGAAGTGTGTTTTGATTTTGGTAATAATAATATAGCAACTTGTAGATATAGATGTTGAGATGTGTGATGGAGTGCACGAAACTTTGGGATGATCTTGGAGGTTTTGTTTCTTCAGTTTGATTTGGTTGATCTTTTTTATGGGTCAGGTTTGGTCACTTTTCATGGCTTCCTGATTGAATAATTTGTTCAAGGCATATGCACAGTTCTTCGAGGGCTCACCAACCTACTTGCCCCCCCTTCAAACGCCATCGCCATCTGCTGTTTTTTTCTTCTTCTTAAAACCAATGAGCATCCTTTCTCATTACAGTTAAATCAGTTGTTTTGGTTAGTTTAGCAAGGATTTTCGTGTCTTCGATCAGAGACAGCGCATGCGAGCTGAGCTCATTTTTCTCAGTGGCCGATTCCGAACATTTCATCAATGGCGGCAATTTCTTTTGTATATATGTTCAAATTCTGTTTAGTTCCAGGACATAGATAAGAAAAAATGATATTTTTAAGAGAAAAATGTTTGCATGCTGTCTTAATAAAGTTCACCTCACTTCAAAACTGTCACGAAGATCAGTGGGGGCAAACATGTTAATGCTTGAACTATTAATCTCAGAAAAATCTGGGAACAAAATTATACTAGGTAAGAAAAAAAAAACATATGGCATGAGTTGGGTGTCTTGCTTTCACACTCATGTTCGTGATATTCCTACCAAAATCGAGTCTTTGGGCACTGTTTTCATGAGTAAAACTTTCATATATGAACGTGGTTTACTTGCCATGTGGTGCACAAAACACCTTCAACCACTAATAAGGAAATGTCGAGTGGAACTGTTCGATTTTAACACAACTTGCATTTAGGCAAGTGCTCTGATGTCACAAATTGATTAGGTGAACAGTTGGCGCAAGATGTTATGAACCATATATTGGTTGAGATTTTAATGAACTGTCTTATGTTTTGGGATGGAGTTGTTGAGATTTTATTAAGTTAACTTAGATAATGTATATTCAAGTAGAAGCTTCCTGCTGGGAAGTTTCATTTCTGTAACATCTGGTACACGTGTAGTATTCATTGTCAAGTTTTTGTAATATTATTAAGGTCAAGCATTGTGTCACGGATGTTGGATCCACACCCTTTAATACGAGCTCTTTTAAATGAAGAATAAATGAAACCTAGCAATCTCACATTCGTTTATGAAGAAGAATTCTAAACGCACGTGAAACTTGATTACCCTAAACATCTATTCATAATGAGAAGTGCTTCAAAGAATCATAAATGGACGGTTGAATCCATCAGTTGAAATGTTTTACAATAGGTTTTAAGCTCAACACAACTGAAAAAGTTTTAAAATTTATCCACGAATCTTCAAATCACTAAAGTTTTATTGAGATTGTCAAAAAACGCAACAGACAATTCAAATTTTGAATTAAACGTCGGGATGCAGGGTAGACCCAGTCCATATATGTGACCCATATGGGCAGCCGTCCGTCCGAGACCCATAGGTATGCTTAAGCACAAAATTAATTGGATTGTGAGAGGAACTCGAACACATGACCTCCTCATTATTTCAAAAACTCCCAATCAACTCAATTAAGTTGATAATATGCATTTTAGTAAAACAAAACTTATTTTAATTATGTTGTCATGATAACAAATAATATTTTTAAGAATGAATAAATCATTTATTCTTCACTACTAAATATAAAGTATATGCTTGTGTAAATTCTTATTATGAAATTTATTATATTGTTACGGTTATATAAAATTTTATGAGATTTGCGGATACACAAATTAGGTAGCCAAACATTAAAACTATATGTTTTAAATGACTTTTAGAGGTTTAGAGTTTCATGATTTTAGACATTTTAGTGTTATAAGATTTTAGATTCAGAGTTACATATTTTTGTATTTTGATATAATTAAAAAAATTCCAAAATTCTGAAACTTAAAATTCTAAAAATTTTAAATTCTACAATTTTAAAAATACTAAAAACTAACACGCTAAAATCTAAAAAATACTCAAATTCTAAAACACTAATAATGTGCTTGGTTTAGAGAAAACAAGAAGGAAAGAGAAATAATGATAGACAATGTGAATTCCCTATAGGAATCCATCTCATTTTCTTTTGTTTTGTTAGAAGGGGAATCCATGAAAAAGTGTTCAAACACTCCTTGTCATGTTAAACTTTTCAAATCTCATTTTCACTCCTCTATTTTTTTTAAACCAAATAAGAGATTCCTTCTCATTTTCTCAAAAAATTTTCTTCCCTCAAATTTTTTCTAAACCAAACAGTTTAAAACCTTGAAACTTTATAAACTTAAAATCATATAAAATAATAATTTTTGACAGTTCAAATTATATATTCTGATATATCCAACATTTTTTCATTTTTTTATATGCACTTATCGCTGAGGGCCCCATTTTATATATCTCGCTAAGGGGCCCTAAAATTCTTAGGACCGGGGATGTCGCTGGCCCATTTCCTCCTCCTCATTTCATCATCTCGAAATACAATCTTCTCTTTTACTTTTGCAACTCTTCTGCTCTTTAGATGTTTATTTTTCCGCCCTCATTTATTGTGAGTCAGCGACTAAAGGCGCAATCAAGGTAGTCGATCATTTAGCTCTGCAAGTCGGAAGTGGCTAGAAAATCGTCTCTTATTCTGGAATGATTTAGCGAGGCATTCCAAGGCACCGTGACGGGACTAATATTCTCTAAGACCAACTAGCGTCGGTAGTGATTCGGTCACAAAAAGTATCAATGGTGCTTCATTATTACTTACTGTTTCATTTACATAATTTATGCAGTATGTGACACTCACTTAGTTGCAAGTTTTTCCAACAATCTTAGAGAATATTATCCAGTTACTAGCTCTTAGTATTATCTATCTTACAAATGATGTCTTTCATTGATGCTAATTATTCATCTGACGCAGTTAAAACTGTTGCTGAACTGCTATTGTCCGGATTGTAGCAAATGTGGCTCATGCCAATATCATAGCTAGATTTCCAGAAACTATCAAGACAATTGCAATAATTGGAGGACTTTATGCTTCCAAGATCGATCTGACAAGACTGCATGAGAAGTTTACGGGGCCGCTACTTCAAGCGATGGTTTAGCCGCATGAAGTTGTGGGTCTGTCCTAGGAGCTTGTATTTGGTGGTGGTGACAGAATCATACCGTCTAAGTGTCACGACCCGAAAAAAATGTGTGGATCGCAATGGCGTTTGACTTGTCTCTTTTTGACCTTTAGTCAAACAAGCCCCAGCGAAGAAAATTCAAAGTCAAATAATTCAACATACAAACTAGTCAAATACATTAAAATTCCAAGCTGTTAATAACAACTCAAGATCTTGCCCAAGTACATCAGAGCGACAACTAAAGAGGGTAACAAAGAGAAGGAAATTACATAACTACTGATTAGAAGGAGTTAACTGAAGACTGGATGACACCATACCAGAAAGCTCGCTCGTTGCTACCCAAACACCGTTTCTATTGACCGACTACTGATCTGAAAAGAGAATTTTAATATTGGGGGTGAGTCAAAAGACTCACTCTATGAGTAAACAACTCGCTACGTATTTGGCGAGCCAAATGAGGGAAATTCCTTTTATTTATAGCATTGGTTAATATTTTATTCGTCAAATGTGGCTCGCATACCGTTCGTACATTTGTTGTGTACGTGGGGGTTTATTTATCATTCCGTTGGCACATATATTTCTTTCATATCACATTAAATGGCATATATCATAAGCCCTTTTTGGCTAGGCCCTTTTTGGCCAAATGCAAATGTGAATGCGTGACAGACATGAACTGCGACGGAAGCCCTTTTTGGCTAGGCAGTCGTCACTGCCGATCCGGATCAATCATATAACAGAACGCGACATTTTCGCGGAAACAGAACGTCGCAGACATGATGCAGTATGTATGCATATGACTGAATGCTCAATACAACAAATTTCACTTTTTCACGTGGGTATATATATTATGTGTGTATTATACCCAGTATGCTTTATTAACAAATCACATATTTAATTTTGTACGAAAAGAAATACATAGGAATTATTTACTCACCTCAAGCCAATATTGAAATTGTACAATCAATTCGTTCGGTAACTTGACTCTGACTCCTGACCTATAATTATAAATAAATAATTATAATTTGTTGCATCAATTTATTTAATTTTCTTTTAATATCTTATGCCATCATTAATATCACCACTAACCCTAACGTCACAATTTCTCACGGAAATTTCCCTCATATATATATTATTATTATTATTTTTAATAATAACTAGAGACAAACAGGACCACCCACATACTCATCATGAAAGTATCAAAACCGAGTCTTACCTCAATCCACCATTAGAGTTTAATCTGATCACCCAACAACAGTAAACGAACCCGCACAGACTAGTAATTAGTGATGCTCCAAAACAGTCGATCCTGCTACGCATCCACTGACAGTAAGCAAGTTATGAGACAACCATATGTAGGCAGGTTGTGCGAGAAAACTTTGAAGAAGGGTGGAGTTGTGGCTGAGTACGTGTTTCCTCTTCCTCCCTTTTTTTTTTCCTCTCCTTCTTATTTATATAAACACACAGCCATCATGCGTTCCACTCCCGACTTTGCTGCTGAATTTATGGAGATAAACTTTTTGTTTTGTTTTGTTTTGTTTTGTTTGTTTGTTGTAATCAATGCCTATGGAGAAATTTTATGACAATAGACTTGTTCTTTCGGCAGTGCATGATTAAAGGTGGTGGCCCACCTCTTTAATCATACAATTATTACACTAAGCCCACTAAAACTGATGATCTAATAGAGTCGGAAGAATGACTTTTAAGTAGAAGAATATGTGGGCTAAGCGCATAATTCTGGCAACATTGACCGACGAGTTGTACGACGTATACAACATCGATCACCATACAACTAAAAATGAAACAACACAAGCAGTAAGATGTAGTTGAGTCAACCTAGCGGTGGCTGAAAAGAAACTAATAAGAGAGGGAATATGAATTTAGACTCTCGAAAGATGAAAAAGAAGCACACTAATGACCCACTGAAACCTGATAAATAATCATGTCAGGGGTATGTACAAATTGATAATTTCAGGCGTAACTCTCCGAAAAAAATAACTAAGTTTAGAAGCAACAATCCTCATACTAATGTAGTCATTAGAGGATCGGAAGGGGCGGGAATGCTCGAAGAGGGATTATTCTAAATCCGAGCAGGAATACTAACCTTAAAACCTTAAAATCTCTTACTATTTACGGACCCTTAAATGGCTGGTTGACACCGGAGATAATGTCCATATTAATAATGATAAAAGTCTTTTTGTGTTTTATCATTCTCTCCATGGGAGAAGCGTGAAGATGGGTGCAGGCCCGTTCCTGAGTTTCGGTGAGCCCCGGGCGAAAATAAATGATGGGCCCTCTGTTTTCATATGTTTAACAATTTCAGTCACATAATTTATCAGGTAGTGAAATTAGTTCAAGTGGTTTAAAATTTAGTCATATAAAGATGAGGGCAGGTGTTTCATTCGTAATACATACATATTTTTAAGGGGAAAAACCCAAAAGGGGCCCTGAACTATCACTACTTACCTAATTGCGGTCAGAACTACCACGATTTCCAAAAAGGGTGCGATGAAAAAAAAATGAATTGATTTTCTAAAATAAAATTCACCATTACTTTCCAAAACTAATATTATTATGAGGCTTAGATTTGTGTGTGAAAATTACGTTGTTTGGTTATCAAAAAACATTGTTTTCTTTATGTGCTTAAAACGATATTATTTATTTTAATAACCAAACGATATAATTTTCACACACAAATTTAAGTCTTGTAATAATATTAGTTTTGGAATGCAATGATGAATTTTATTTTAGAAAATTAGTTTATTTTTTTTTCATTGCACCCTTTTTGGAAATCGTGATAGTTCTGCCCGCAATTGAGTAAACGACGGTAGTTCAAACCCCTTTTGGGTTTTATCCCTATTTTTAAACTAAGTAAACCCCCCACATGTTGGGGCCCCCTCAAGAGCTGGCCCTGGGCTTGCGCCCATATGGGCCAAGCTACAGGGCCGGCCCTGGATGGGTGACGCCAGTGATGCACATTTACTAGGGATCGGAACAATTAAATTGAAATTTCCATCTGAGAGTACAATGCTACTAGCTAGAGAACGTGCATCACGTGTCAAAAGATCATAAGAAACATCATCAACTATTAAAATTTAGATAGAATAGGTACTCTAATTGTAAAGCTGTTGTGTCCTCATTAGAGGATCTTTCATAACCAAATGATTTTATCCGATGGGTTGTTATAAATACATGATTCCTCCTCCTCCTCCTCCTCATTTCATCATCCGGAAATACAATCTCCTCTCTTACTTTTGCAACTCTTCTGCTCTCTAAGTTTTTGTTTTCCCGCCATCATTCATTATAAGTTAGCGACTAAAAAACATTCGAAGTGATCGTCTATTTATCCAAGACACATTGTCATGGGGCTAAAATTCTCCGTCCAACTACTATCGATAGTAATTTAGTAGCTAAAACTATTAAGAATGCTTCAGTATTTACTTATTGTTTCATTTAATATTAATATATACAGTATATCACACTCAGCTAGCATGCAACTCAGTTTCCAACAGATTACACGGAGCCAATCTGTTTTTTCATACGAGGCCGAGTCGGGGAAGAACCTTAACGCAGATTCCATTTGCTAATAAGGAGTCATGCTGCTACCACTTCTCTCAATTTCCACTTCTATGATAGTCTAATTTGTCAGGGTAGCTCTGCTTACATGCTCAGCAGCAGCCGGCTTATCTTCCTGATCGAACCCAAGGGTTGCTCCCACAATGAAGGCACTGTCCCAGTCTCTAACTAAAGCTAAGCTTAAGACTGACTTTATTCAAGTTCGGCTTTGGATTCGAAAGAAAAACATGTACAATCGATGAAGGATACATGTGCCCTGTCACAAGTACATTACTAGAGCTACATTGGCGACTCAGTATGAACAACAAAATAACTCGCCAGTGATCCCCAACACACAACTTACACAAGGTAACTTCTAAAGCAGTCGTGGCGCCCTGATTTCGGCCTCCCACCCCCGTCGAGGACGTCATAACCAAAAAGCCAATACCATAACGCGCCACTCTCTACTCTGCAGTGTCGTAGACCACATCCTTCTCCTCATACTTCACTCCAACTATGAACATTATCCTAACCTGTCCGGCCAGGTGAGATCTTCAGTTTACCGAACATGAAGAAAGAAAATGAGATGAATTTAAGAGATTTAAGACTCATCACGTACCTGTTTCGGGTCATACACGGCATATTCATTGTACTCCAGCGGACTCTCTTTGTGCCCCGATGGTATCAACCTCCCACAGGGTACTTTGATTTCGTCTTTCCATGTCTTGTGTTCCTTCTCATCGGTTTTCTTCCTCCCCAAGCCCTTCACTCCATGCTTCTTCTCTTCCAGCGTCTTAGTGTCCTGATAACAGAACATCCCGCAATTGAAACATATAGACATTCTTAGGTTGATCGATCATTTGGGAGCTGTTCAACTGACCT
Source organism: Kalanchoe fedtschenkoi (assembly GCA_002312845.1). Classification (NCBI taxonomy): domain Eukaryota; kingdom Viridiplantae; phylum Streptophyta; class Magnoliopsida; order Saxifragales; family Crassulaceae; genus Kalanchoe; species Kalanchoe fedtschenkoi. Next base: position 844,170 of record NQLW01000056.1, read on the forward strand.
GACACTAGGCACGTTCAAGTAAAAAAAAATTGTCCATAACTATTTTACTTTGACTTTTTGACTTTTCAACACAACATGTGGAACATGTTCACTAAGAGAATCCCCAAACATGGAACCACAGCCTGTTTCTCAAGGCTCCTGAGAGTGAGAAATGTACCTCGAGAGGTTGCTTGAGCTCGGTGACCTCCTCCCCGAGCGAGGCAACGGCCAGCACTAGAAAACCCTCCGGCCTGTCAACAGCTGTGAATCCGTATCTCGCCGCCTCGGCTGCAGCATCAGAGCACACTATGGCCTTCCCAAACTGTTCATCACCAGCTTTTTTAATCAACTTAGGCGCTACACTTTGTTGATTTAACTAGTAAGGCTCTTACCATGTATCCTGGAACCGGGAGGGAACATACTGCTGGAAGGAACCCTTTATGCAGATGCCGCATAAGATTTGAACTTCGAGTTCCTGTCGGCACATTTCACCCTCACTTGACCACATAGTAATCGCCAAAGAACCATCTTTCTGTAACAAAAATCTTACCACACCACAGAAGCATCTTATTCGGTAGCTTCTTGACTTCCTCTAGAGAAGGACAAGCAGAAGGCTCCACCGCAAAGATGTTCTCGAGCGTCGCACCATAACTCTACAAAATCACCAGGTCATCAGCTCAACAACTTGAATTCTTTTCCTTTTGTATGGTTCTGGATTAGGAAAGACTGAGGTGCGTAATGAGCAGTAGAGTGTTACAATGTCTCCAACTCTGACAGGCTCATAGGTGCTCTCCAGGTAGTTCTGTATCATCTTGAAGTCCTCCGACTCCCTTTCAAGAGGAGAAACTGTGCAGCCGATCTTGCGGTACACATCAGACAACGGGTCATCGATAGTGGCCCCGGTCAGGTCACCAATGAGACGCGAAGCCGCGTTTATGTCTCGAACAGTCTCAAACCCAGCTGCAGCCTGTACAGAGACAAGCCAGTTATTTCAAAGGCTCTTCATAAATGTCTCCGGGATGCATAAACATTCGCCCTTACATGATCGGCTATCTCCTGCAAGTCCCTGAAGATGAAGGGACGAATAGTGTGCATAAGCGTGAACCATTGCTGGCTGAAATCTGACCACACAGCCTCAGCCTTCTGCCCCGTCTCTCTCATAGATTTAATCTTCTCTACGAACTCCAGTAAGACGGCCTCACCTACGCAGATTCTTATCGCATCAGAAACTCAATACCAGCCGAACTAATCCTAAGTCCTGACTTGGGAAAAGGATCTCACATCTTTTCAAATGGAGCTCAGACAGCATCCCCATTGGCAAGTCCGGAGAGTCCAGACCCATCTCCATCAGAGCATATCTGCAAGTCAGTGGTAGTTCGCAGTTACATGTGCTTAAGGTATTCAATATAACTCTGAATATCCTGACTGAGAGAGCGCGGCCGAATATACCTATAAATTTCCTGGCTACACAGGACTTTCATGAAGTTGGCCACAAGCGGCTCAAGCTTACAGTGTGCAGCTGCCACTCCCAGCTGCCTGAGGCCCAGACCTCCATACCGGACATCGACTCCATCATCCTGCTCCATCACATCAAACTCATTAACACCATAAACTCAAATGATTTTCGAATCTCAAGAGCTTTTGATAAGTCAACCATATCAATTGGGTAAAACTTCGATGGTTTCTTCTCAATCTTCTTCTCCCTCTCCCACGGCTCAAACTCATTTCCCGTGATCTCCTCAAACAGCCTGGCGAACTCTTCAATAGCCCGGTCCACATCCTCCCATTCTTCAAGCCTCTCCTCCGCCCCCGGATCATCGCCCACTTTCCCCTTCTTGTAGTACAGATGCAGGTGTTTCTCCGGCACCTTTATCAGCTGCGTTATACAGTAACTGCAAACAGAAATCAGGCATGGATAGCAGTGAAAGAATACCCAGTTGCATGAATCACCATGTAAAGAAAACGCATGAGAATTACTGATTCACTTCACGTCCCTGGTCGCACAAAGAGAAGGCACAATTGTACACAATTCCATCCTTCTCAAAGATTTCAGCGCCCTGTTCTAGCAACATCGTATCCTTGTACACCGATCTTTTTCCATATAGTTTCAGCTGCAAAAACAAGCTTCAGTGTCGGTGTTCTTCATGTCCGGTTTTGCAGATGCAGTTAAGAATTTAAGGTCATGAGATTAGCCTTACCTCTGCTGTGAGGGACTCCAAGGCCTCTTCGGTCGGATCCTGCTTATCCCATGGGATTCCTTTTCCACCGACTGAAAGATCGCTGACCACATCATAAGCTTGCAAAGGCTGTGGCTCTTGCTTGGCGATGCTGTCTGCCAGCCACTCCTCCCTCACTACAGGTATCTGCCGCTCCCTGAGACGATGAAACACATTGAAGTCATCGCTACCGCACCAAATATGTCTGACAACAGAGATTACAGAGCTTTGGGGACTGACATTGCTTCGACAACTTTAGATGAGCCACCTCGATCCCTCTCGGCGGAGGACACTACAAGACACGTAACTCCTGTATCCCGACCAAACAACCAGCGACATAAATGCACATGAACCGATCAGTTACCGGCGTTGGGCAGACGACAGATTCATGCCTTACCGGGTATGGTGTTCGAGACTTTTCCACCATGCCTCTCAATCTCCGTCTTCCAATAATGCTACAGAAGAGCAACAGAGAAGGTCAGCAGAATCATACTAAAACTACGTTCTTCTGTCTTCTCCAACGCATTGTTGAGCTATAGAAACATACATGAGTTCTGGAGAGACGGCCAGAAAGTGAAATCATCATCCCCTTGAACGGCTTATCCTTATCAGCCAAGAATCGCGGCGACCTCCGTTTCGGGTCTAAGGTCCTCCTTATCACCTACACCAGCAGTTCAAAAAAATTACATCAGCCATTATTGAACCTCCAGCGCGATAGCCTTGAATCTGAGCACACTCAAACATGTATTCAACTATTACATCCGGGACATTGGTGCTCTCCACAGACTCAGGTAGCTTGGTCTCTCCCTGCACCCGCGGAGGCTCCTTGATCTTGTACGTGCAAGACGACCACTCGCTGTACCGCCCTGTGCACGCGTAGTTCGAGCCTGTGAACTCCAGTAAGCCGTTGCAAACAGGGCATCTCTCCATGGGTCCATAAAACAGCATATCTAGGCTGCATCAAAGCACAAAAGAGGATTTGACTTCCGAGCTCGTAGCTCTGAACGAGCATAGCCAAAAGAGGTACAAAGCTTGGTAAGATACCATCTGGGAACAACGGCGTCGTCTGACCCGGACGCATCCTGGGCATTGGCTTCGAGGATGTCGCGCATTTGCTGCAGAGATAGGAACTCCTTAGTGACTTTACAGAACTCATCAAACTGGGCAGCAGCAGCCGCAGCAGTTTTGCCGTTTTCGTCTTCGGTGTGGGGTTGGCCATTGTGCTGGTTTTCGGACTTGGGTTTCTTACTGGGGGACTGCTGACCGGAGTCTTGGGTCTTGCTTTCCGCCTTCTGCTTCCTCGTCATGATCTTGTGCTCCTGCTCTTCTCCTTGAGGCCTCTCCTGCACCTTCATGTTGCTGGATGAGTTGCGATGTCGTCAGCAAAGTGAAGTTTAATTCTTCAGGGTGGCCAAAGAGAGCAACTCTAAGCTCAGTATCCGTTTGGTAGTGATCGCGACTGATGAGAGTTTATGAGTAGAAGGGTCGATCGTCAGGCTGCCGAATGATCGTCAGGCTGCTGCGGATCATGAAACAGACTACTCATGACGCGTACGGATTTCCCTCATTGTCCGACTCCCAACGTGTCTTGCTATGCATCCAGTCTGCCCGCCACGTGTCCCTCTCTGTCTCTTCTGCACCATCTTCTCGCATGTTTGACACATTATCTCAGTGTTCTGGGTCACGTATGATCGGTGGTGGATACAGTATGGGGATATTTTAAGGTGAGGGAGATAAAAAGAGATAACATCAAAACGACGAGTTATAATGTTACAAAATTAGCGTTTTGGTTATATATCAAATTAAATAAGAGTGTCAATTAAAGAGAAATATTTTCGACGCATATACATGAAATAACGCATCTAACCCCCCATATATATATAAAATGGTCAATCTAGAAAAAAAATGAACAGATCATTTAACAAATAAGCATATAAGTTACGGTAAATGGATTATTTATTTTATTTTTCTGAATTAGTAATCTTATCCATATAAAAACAATAAAATAAATAAGAAAATGAGGGTAAATAAATAAAGATTCTTATTGAGGGCTGCAAAAGTCAATTACAGCCAAATTAAAATTATGAAGTTTTGATTTGTATCGGTGAATTATCCTGTAACATATGTAAAATAAAAATTCATTAATATTTTTAATACCAAAAGCAATCTCTTTTACCTCAAAACAATTTTTTTTGGGTTACAAAATCACGAGGTGGTTGTAATCTTGCTTAGTATGATAAGATCATCATCCATAAATGTATTCACAAAAACAAAAAATTCTCCTATTTCAACGTAAATCCATTTTTGTTAATTTTTGTTAGTTTAGAAGCTTCATTATAATTATGAATTTAAGTTAATTGAAAATTTGGGGAAAACACATATAACTTGATGTGGTTTCGGAGTTTTAGATTTTTTTAGTATTTTATGATTATAAAGTTTTTGGGTTTCATGATTTGAGGTTTTATTATTTTAAGAATTTAGGTTTCAAGAGTTTTTAGGATTTTGACAGATGCAGTTGTTTTGGAAACATTCATAGAAACATAAAAATATAAAATTTTAAAAATCTTTTGAAACCGAATACTGAAATTTTTAAAAATTAAAACGGCACCATTTTATCAACGCTTAGATATCCTCTGATGATAGAGAATTAACCTTGCACCGAGCCCATGAATTTGCCCCCCTGCCCCATCTCTGTCCGCGTTTCATGACTTATTACTTGCGTAATTACCATTAGTGTTCAGATTTATTTTTTCCAAAAGTGAATATTTATTATAATAATCCGACAAACATTAGTGGTGGTGGTGGTGGATCTCTCTTACTCCAGCTTCTCAAACTTTTTTCATTTGGTCAAATAAAACCCTAAAAGCTCTCAACCCTATGCTACCTTCTTCTCAACTAACTTAGCTACTGCTACTTCGCCCAGATCACTACTTGTGTAGTATGTAATTTCACAATCATGCCACATTATATTCTTCTCTCTCTTTTTTTTTTTTTATTTTTTTTTAGGGGATCGATAGTGGTTCCCCACTTCCACTTGGTGGTCAGGGCCGCACACCCCTCCACTTTGATAGTGTTACGCCCATACTCACTGCGGGCCAGCTCACGCGTACCTCCAGCGTATCTAAGCGTAAATGCGGTACCAACAGGGTTTGAACCCAGGACCTTGGGGTTGTTAGCCAACACCCAAGACCACTAGGCCAACACCTTCTTGGTTCTTCTCTTTTGTTCACGCCACATTTTCGGCTACAAGCCCGTTCATTTTCGAATCATTAATTTAAACCACATATACATGTCTTAATAAAGCATGATTAACACTAGTATTTTAGATGGAGATGCATGTGTTTTCCTAAAAATATAAATAATTAAAAAATGAAAATACATAATAATCGCAATTTATATTAAATCTAATAAGAGTAAATGTTGAATACACGCAGAGAAGAGCAATCCAACAGTCCTCCTTTCATTGTTGACCAACTTAGACATATGGCCATGAAGTTGACAAATTTTCTCCTTGCTTTCAGACATACATCAGCTAACAAGCCAAGAAAATTCCTCTACTTCACAACCCTAAATGACGCTTGAGATGCATGATTATACAAACTCGATCATCCAAAACCCTCTATGCCGTGCTGAGAGAAAGCTTACACATATCACACTTACTACATATAGCTAGACTCGCCTCTATATTGGTTAATACAGCATATCATATTGCATCATACAAACATGTCAGAGAAGAAATAAATCTCTCCTAACCAAAATTTTCATAGTTCATACTAGGGCTAGGGCGTCATCAGCAACTGCTCCAAAACAAACCGCTCTCATTAGAGGTATCTGCTCCAGCTTCTCACAACAGCAACTACTTTTTCGAGAGCTCTTTGATATAGAGCATGGCGTACAGCATTATATTTATTTTAGACACTATATATATAAGGTACGATATTGTTATATCAGTACATGAACTGAAGGAAGGCCCTGCTAAACTGGATGAGTAATGAGCCGATGACAAACTTTCCCACCGGCACATTTTATCTGCTCCATGACCAAAATATGTAAGGCATGGGAGAAGAAGCTTGCATGAAAGTTTGTCATCATATCACTACCAGGGGTTTAGCGATAGACTTGAGTAACCTGAACTAAGTAGGACTGACCTCATCTTCTTCGGAAGACCCTGCCATGGCACACTCCTTGTCACCCAGCTCAAACCCCTCCATCGGAGGGTACGGTGAATGGCCCTTCCCAAATGACCTAATGTGATCTTTCAGTGACCTCTTGTGTTTGAAATCAGATCCACAAGTGCAGTACCAGAGCTTGCCACAGTTTTTTTCATGGGTCCTCCAGTCACCTTTTACCGCAAATGATTTGCTACATTTCCTGCACATGAAGGGTTTGGACCCGTGCTTCCTCTTGAAGTGGGTTTGTAGTGTCCTGAAATCCTTAAGAGGTTTAGCCCTAGGGTGGTTGATGTTGTTCTTGCAGCCTGGCGCGCAGCAATAACACGGTAGTCTCAGCATAGCGGCCGGCTGGGAGCCCTTGAGGGAGTCTGGGCCTTTACGGTACTCTGATCCATGCCCCCACATATGCATCTAAATACCATGCATTGATAACTTTCAGTCAGGTAGGTTTACAGGGGATTAAGTCATAATTAATTCATTAAATAGGTGATGATTATTCACATTATTAGTTCGCAGAAAGTATATATGCACAGGGGATTAAAGTCATAATGAAGCAAACAAAAAACCTACCGACATCCTTATCACTTCAAGCCCTACAATGGACACCCTATTGTTCCATTTCCACAATTTTTTCAAACAAAACAAATCCTCCTTTTTGCCTAAATTAATGAAAGTAATTATTACAAATGATGGAGAGGAGAATGTACTGGTGTGGAGGTAAATACAGCTGTGGAGGTTTTTCTAACACTGATGGATCAATGAGTTAATTTGTTACCTGCATGTTGTTGTACCTATTGAAGGTTTTGGTGCATATAGAACAAGCAAACTGCATGGGGCCAACCATTATCTGGGCAGGAGTTGGGATCCAGAATCTACTCTCGCTGTTGAATGAGGAAGTGTAGCAGTCGTCCATGAGACTGCAGCTTGCTCTCTTTTTCACCGCTGAAGAGCCCATCATCTTATTGGTGGCACCAGAACGGACGCCATCTTCGTAAACCTTGATCAAGTCATAGTCAGTACTGCTGCCAGTGGATAATCCAATGCATAATGTTACAGTAACCTTGTCATCACCCTGCCGCTTAATACCAAACGACCCACCACAGTTATCAACTTCTTCATGCTGTTCATCTTTGATTGCTGCTTCTGATGATGGTGTATTGTTGCTGGTGTCCTCCATCAGCTTGCTCAGCAGAGGCAGACACTGAAGAGCTGATGTTCGCATGTGATCATCAGCAAATCTCGGTCCAGCCATCATTTGTGGCTGTTGTTGAGTGTTTGAGGACGACGATGCTGAGGAGGAGGAGGTTGCACTTGGTACCGGAGATTTGAACTCGATGAAAGTTGTTGGTGGTGGCGACTGCTGGAACAAGCTGCTAATGATGCTTTGTTTGCTGTGGCTCATCATGATGCCATTAGATTGAGCTTCTTCTACAACATGATAAAAGCTATTACCTTGATGATCTATAACCCTCATGACCCCTTCCCAAAATTTATCTATCAAGTCTCAGAAAAGAAGACATACACGCAGACACCCTTGCTATTGGTTTCTCTCCTGAAAACAAGACCATAACCATCTCTCAACCGAGAGTTACTCTAATGAGAAAGGGCTTGAGATGTTTGTGTGGACTGTGGAGAGACTTGAAGGTTGGTTTTCTTGAATAATGTAATGTAATATTGGAAAGTTGGATTAGTTTTTGTCTTTTAGGTGAACCCTTGGCTCCCTTTTTTTCCTTTTCAACTTTGGCTTTTGGCTGTTGTTTGGTTGGAGAGAAAAAAGTTGGATTTGTAGTGGTGGTAGGGTTAAATACATTGAGGGAGAATAATGCCTCAAATATTTATTCAAAAGGATTAAATCAGATTAAATTTGTCACCTCTATACAATCTCGATTTAAAATTCAGAGTTTTAGAATTTCAAAATTTGAATAAAATTTATTTTTCTATAAAAAACATAGTTTTGTCCCCTTATTTTACTTTCTACAGATTTCTTTCGCTTTATCCTCTTTCTTTTTTTTCAAGAGAACAACACAAAAAACAACACTCGTCCCTCACAAATTGCCTCACCTGTGCAATTGCAATGCCCTCATTTTCGACTAGTAACTATTTTGTAATTCAAACATGAAATTTGTAAAAATCCTTTTTCATAAATGTAATAAATTTACTTTTCGTCGAATTAAATTTATTATGGTTGAGTTAGCTTACTCTTGACTCCCCTAGCTTCAAGAATTAAAGATTCAAGTCCTCTGAAGACACTGTGGTTCACTTCATTTCACTTCATTTGAGCATTTCTTCTCTTCTCTCGTGGAAATTTTTCTTCTTCCCTGTGAAAATTGTTTGCCGTTCTTGTTTAGTTTTGACGCTTTATATCGCCGGCCGCTTCTATGTTCATTGTTGCCCCGGTACCCTGTGCGGTCTGTGCATTAGTACGATTGAGATATATGTGCTCAGATTGATTGTAATATACTGTAAACTTTCACAAAAACCAATCTATTTTCCCATTGCGATGCCATCTTAAAAAAAATAAAATAAAAATTCACCCACATATTCATTCTATAAGAGATTTGAAATCATGAAAATTATTCCACCCTCTTTACTGCAACAATACCCTACTATGTATCCTTCGTGCCTCAACTTCATTATCTACTTCAAAAAATGTCATTTCTTTCTGTGCAACTGAAACTGAAATGAAAAGCCAATTACAGCATCAGTTTAGGTTTTATACAAATATTGCCGACAGCCGAATCTTAATCCACCGCGTATCAAGGACTTTGATGAAAAGCAAACACTGTTTTCCACCCTTTTTCTAGCCCTACTTCTAACATTTTCTCTTTGGATTCATACTACTACTGTTTTTCATAAGCATGTTTTCTTTTGGCGTCCATACTTTTTGAATTTAAATTGTGAGTTTGTATTTAATAATTCTATACAAATTATACAAAAAAAATTAATTTTTTTCACTTGAGACATGATATCTTTTTTTTCAAATAAAATAATTAACATACCATGACCGAGTTGGTTGAACTGAAATTAAATATGACATTAATGTAAACTTTGTAAAAAAACATTAATTAATGTGAACAAATAAAATCTGAACCGAAATTATCTTGATAATACCTATTGAATATGAAAATAAATTAATTGTATGAATCATTATGAATCTATTTTTCAGTTATATTAATAGTTATTGAATTAGAATATCAAAATTTATATTTGAATCTTATTAAATTCAAAAGAATGTTAAAAATTCAGTTTTTCTTCACCATATGTGATACATTGGAGATGAAAAATATAGTGCGAAAATATTCGAAAAAATCATTATATTCTAAAATATTATAAATTATAAGAGATGATTGACAAGTGAAGTTGATCTCAACTCTCAAGTCATTCCTCGGAGCACTGA
>NQLW01000056.1:857983-881603 GCA_002312845.1 Kalanchoe fedtschenkoi
CAGTGTGAATCAAATACAACTGAGATGGATCAGTAACAGAAAAATTAGAGGGAAGCCATTACGGCGAGTGATGCGGCCTCGAATGTGGTTGCAAGCACCAGAAATCAGTGTTAAGACCATGAACCTGCCAATACAACCCGTGTCTATGGCACTCTTATCAAATTCTGAACGCCAGTGACTATGTCTTGTCTGGTTAGTATTTCTTTGGGCTTCTAGTTGTTTTGTTCATCATAAATACAATATAGACAAATGATTAGAGTCAATAACTTGGGAAAAAATACAATATTTGGCAGAGAGCTAGAAGCATTGGATCAAGATTCAAGATTGATTTTTGAATTGTTTTTTTTTCTGTATCTGAGTCTAGCTAAATTTCTAGTTCTGGGTAAAACTTGATTGATGATCACTGGTTCTTCATACCCCAACTTCAATTTCACGATCTATTAGCCAAAAGGCTGCAATCAACTGATCAGCTCTGTGGAGGAGGGAATGTGCTTTAAGGGCCAATATAAGATCTCATGATACTGATACAAAATTATTAGAGGGCGATATGGGTTTGTGAGCTAGCATAAATATATAAAGGGAAGGACAGTCCAGCAAGAAAATGAGAGAATATTCTTGGCATGAGGTATAAACCCATATTCAATCATACAAGCCAAGCCAGCACAACGCCCTCACAAAAACACAACTCTTTGCTTTCTGAATTAAAACTTGTGAGGAAGGTATTTACTTTCATGATACACCTCATCATCTGCTGTGCAAAATGGGTCTCGTTGCCTCAGCTTATAAGATCTTACCACAACCTCAGCCATTGAAGAGAATCGCAGCTTCACCAGAGGATCCGCTGCCGCCACCTGGTGCTTCACCCAGAATCAGACTCAAAGATGGAAGATATCTTGCTTATGTGGAAAAAGGGGTTCCCAAATCCGAGTCCAAATTCAGAATCATTGTCGTCCATGGATTCGGCAGCTCCAAAGAGATGAATTTTCCTGCATCACAGGTATAAAAAGTATTTGTTGAACTTTTATTGGATAAATGGGGTTTTGAATATTATTGCATTCCGGCTTGAAATGTATTGTGGGAATTTGCAGGAGCTGGTGAGTGAATTGGGGATTTACTTCCTGATGTATGATAGAGCTGGGTATGGCGAGAGTGATCCCAACCCCAAACGTTCTGTAAAAAGTGAAGCATTAGATATCCAGGAGCTTGCTGATCAGTTACAGATTGGACCCAGATTTTATTTGATTGGAGTTTCTATGGGGTCTTACCCTATTTGGAGCTGTCTGCACTACATCCCTCACAGGTATATCATTCTGCCGGAGCAAACATTGCACAGCCCAATTACAAATTTTTACCCGTTTTCTCACCGTTTCCATTTGTAAAGAGCTTCGTTCAATTGGGTAGTGCAGGCTGTCTGGGGCTGCGATGATAGTTCCTGTTGTGAACTACAAATGGCCTTCACTGCCCGAGAGCTTGATCAAAGAGGATTACAGAAGAAAAACCCTCCGTTGGGGCATGAAGGTGGCAAAGTACGCCCCCGGATTGCTACATTGGTGGCTCAGCAACCTGTGGTTCCCGTCTGATTCTGAGATTGATAACAACCCTTTGTATTTCAGCACTCAAGACCTCGAGATTCTTAAAACATCCTCAGGCTTTCCAATGCTCACCAAGGTAATAGACTGTACAATTCTCGAACAACCAACCCAATACACCAAAAACTGTTAGCACCCCATGTCAAGTATGTGTATGCCCTTTAATTTCTTGTATTTTTTCTTGTCGTAGAGCCAGATAAGGAAACAAACCGTGTTTGACTCACTGAAGTCCGATCTGCTGGCTGGGTTCGGGAAATGGGAGTTTGATCCTGTTGACATATTTGACCCTATTCACGTTAATGCTGATCGCGAAGATCATAACAGTCCGACTGATATCAAAGGCAGCAATGTCCATGTGTGGCAAGGTTTTGAGGACAAGGTGGTGCCTTATCCACTGATGAGGTATGTCTGTGAGAAGCTACCATGGATAAAGTACCATGAGGTTGAAGATGGTGGGCATTTGGTTGTGCACAAGGCAAAGAACTGTAATGCCATTTTAAGATCACTCTTGGTTGGTTAGTGAAAAACACTACTCCCACCTTTAAGATCACTCTTGGTTGTAGTGCAACCACATTGTTAGTTTTCAGGTGTCTGTACATTGCTTGTATTGGTTCATTTCTTGATCTCACTCTCACATGTATTTATGGTTAAGGAACAATGTAGTCTGATTTATTCACCATGATAATTTTGAACAGACAAATATCATTCACTGTCTGGCTGTTTCACTAGTTGAACTTAATTCGAACCTGATCCAACACTGGAAGTTGAATTTGGTTTTGGTTTTGGTTAGGGGGAGATGTGTGACTTTATGAGGACTTTATATTATACTTAAAAGATAAATAGATGTGTCATAAAAAGAAAATTAGGGAAATAAAAATTAGATTTAAAATTAGAAGTAAAATTTGATTCAAACAAAACAAGTATTCTAAAGTTTTTTTTTTTTATGTATTTTCAACTTCTAAACAAGCAAGAGGAAAATGTCATGGATTCAATCACATTCTCTTCCATATTCATTTCTCACCATTTTCCTGGAACTAGACAGAGCAAAATGAACCTAATAAAATTCTTAAAAGTGGATGATAATGGCGAAGAATGAAGCCCCTCTGCTGAATTTGTTGTTTTGTTTGAGGCTGAGCTTACTATTGGGTTAATCTCAACCTATTACTTAAGCCCATGATCGGTGGGAATATCTTTCAGCAGTTAGAGTTTGGTCCTCATCATTCAGCACCTGCGCTAATAGAAGGGATATAAAATTCATACAGGATAAAAGCTCATTCTTAGGTTTCCTGTCTGACTACTTAGCAAAATCCAATTCTGATCATAAAAGATACTGAAGCGGTTGGAAGACCAAATCTGTGTCAATTTCCGTCCTGCTATCTGTTGTATTTGAAGAAACAATTCGCAAAATGTCTTCATCCTCAAACACCGGTCAGTTTTTCATTCCGCACTTGGTTAAGGAGTTTATGTTGATTAGGCTGCGTTAGTGTTTGTTGATTTGCTTCTAAGTATCAGGTTCACTTAGATATAATATTTGGTAATAGTATCCTTCTTAGTCTAACCATAAATCGTAAATTGATCAGTTAGAGGTATTAGTTTTTATCAATCAGATCTAGATCTTTATATTTGTTTCAATTAGATCTTAATTTATTTTATATTTTGTTTCAATCTGATCTATATTTGTTCGATGTTTCGTTTCAAGTTAGATCTGGGTATGTTTATATTTTTGTTCAGATCTAGATTTATTTAGCTTATTGTTATGTTTTATTATAATTCTGTCAATTGTATGTTATAGGCCAACATTTGGCAATTGAAAATTTTAAACCTGAAATTTTATTAGACATGATGTTGTTCTTAAATTTTCTGTAGTAGTATTTTGTTAACATTTAAAATTTATTTTTTTATTATGAAATTATATGAATTATGTTTACTGCTGAAATTTTTAAAAATTATGTTTACTGCTGAAAATTAAGGTTTGTACTCAACCGAGTAAGATTTTACTCAATGGAATACACTGCACTAAACCGAGTAGAATTTCTTTGTGAATTTTACTTGACCGAATAAAATGGATTTATGATGCCCAGAAGTTTCTATTATCTCACATGGTCAGAGTAAAATTTTACTCGTTTGAGTAAGTGTACTTGATCGATCGAGTAGAATTCTTTTGTGAATTCTACTCGGCCGAGTAAAATAAGACTATGAGAAATTTTCTCTGACGCCACACGGTTCAAGTAAGCTTTTACTTGACCGATTAGTGGCCTATACTCGACCAAATAAGATTATACTCGCTCGAGTAGTCTGCACTCAACCGAGTATGGGAAGATTTGACCTTTGATGTTGATAATCTCTAACTAAAATTATGGAACCAGCTAGATGTTTTGATTAGATTTTGATGTTAGGATTTAGATAATTAATTTTAATAATTCATGATTTATGATATTTTTGACCAAAATTGATTATAAACATGTAGTGTTATTATTAATTTTCCCTATTAATTAATTATTTAAGAATCTTTTTCAGTTCTCCCAATAGAGATTTGGACTAGAACCGGCGTTAGCATGCAATTAATCAGACTAATATAGGACTAATTTCACGATTGGCATTACTTCATTGTATTTACTAATGAATATTTATTTTCAAATGCAGTTCTTCATGCCTCAAACATTGCTAGCCACATTGTTGGCATTGATTAGCTTAATACGTCACTAACTTTCTTACTTGGAAAGAAAGAATTGACATAGTAATTAGTGTTTTTAACTTAGATTATGTCTTATGTGAGACTGCTCTGACTTCTCCTTATTCTAGAGAGAAGAAATATTTTGAGAAGAAGGCTATCTATGATGTCCATTCTCAAAGGTAGGAATGGTCCAACCGCTTATGTCTTATGATAATGAAAACTACCATAAGTGATGCTATAAGGGGAGCTGTTCTCAACTCAAAGAACATCATGGACTATTTTGCTAAAGTTGAGGAATAATCTAGAGGTTCTTCAAAAGTTTATGTCAGCACTATCATAATAAAAATATTAATCACTAAGTACGATGATTCCAGAAAAGTATAGGGGAGCACATTTATGAGGATGTCGGACATGACCGCTAAGTTGAAAACTATGAACGTGGTCATTTCTAATGGATTCCTATCTTGACTTCGCTCCCTAGGGAGTATAATGCTTTTGAGATAAATTAAACTACTTAGAGAAATAATTGGACTAGGAAGGAATTGATTGGATATTATGTCCCAGAAGAAGAGAGGATTACACAAAAAAGAAAGACCAAGTGCATAATATTAGCCTTGGCAAAGAGAACATCAGGCTGATAACAAAAACAAAAAGAAGCGATTTCTCTTCTAAGGTGGAGTCTAGTCCTTCTGAGCATAAAAAAACCAAGAACATGCTCCATCCTTAATTTGTCACATCTGTAAGCAAGAGGTTATACCCTATTAGCTAGCAACTAAGAACATGCTGCCTAAGACAGAAGGTTTTATCCACTAATTTTTATATGAAGGACTCGATGATGCCTCTTATGTTCTTGACATTGAAATTCATCGAGATAGCTAGGTCCAGAGAAGTATCAGGTTTGTTTCAAAAGTCATATATTGACAACGTATTTACGAGATAAAACATGCATAATTATTCTACCAAGCATGCTCCTAAAGTCAAGGGCAATAAGTTGGATTATTTCAATATCCGTGAGAAATCAGTTAGATACTGATAATATCGATGAAGGTGATTCCTTATGCTTTAGCTGTCGGAAGCATTATGTGTGTTCAAGTCTGTACACTTCCTTACCTGGTTATTGAGCGAGATGTTTAGCAGATTTCTTTCAAATGCAGGACTTGATCACTTAAAAGTTGTTAAGAAAGTTTTGTATATTTGCAAGGCACTAAGAATTTCATCATGCTCACATATAAGAGGATTAATAATATTGAGGTTATAGATTATTTAGATGCTGATCTTGTGGGATGTGTTGGTACTAAGCAGTCTACAACAGGATACATCCATCTTCACCCTTACAAGAGGAGCTATTTCATGAAAAAGCTCTAACCAAAAAGCTTACAGCATCATCAACGATGCAAGTTGAGTTTGTGGCATGTTTTAAAGCCATGAGACAAGCTGTATAATGGCGAATTTTTATCCTGTGCTTGGAGATGGTCGACAACATTTCCAGACCAAGCATGTTAGTGAAAAAAGACTTCTCCTCTTTAATATCTAACACACAACAGAACAATAACACGATACACTCACACAAAACAAGCTCACCGACTAACAGTAATATAAATAAAAAATGAAAGAAACAACCGATGTAATCCTGAATCAGTTGTGTCTAGGTGTGATTTTTAGGACAACACTAATAAAACATAAATTCTTGAAGAAGCAAGTAGAAAAAAAATGAATAACAAAAGATACATCATTCAATCCCATTAACTATACACATCAGGAAGACTTAATTTGAAGGCAACATATCATAACAATTTTGATTATGAGAGAGTAAAAAGATCCTACTTGCATATACAACTTTGAGGTGAATTGGGAATTTCTGGGAACAATCATGTCTCTTGCTCCTCCAAGGTAAAGTTGTTTGTTCTCTTGTTCCTCATCTTCACTATTCCTCCTAGAGCCACCTATACACATATAGAACACCAAACCCTCCAACTTTCAACCCAACAAATTCCCTCAAACTACTCAACACCCATACTCTCCCTGTCTTTATCCTATAATCTAAACTCACTGCGCAGGTTAGCTGTCCCAAGTTTGTCTTCTTAATTTTCTCCAGGCTGCATATCGAACCTTTTTGTTTCATGTACAACAAACCCTCATCTGTCGTCTCTTTCCTGTTTATATATTCACATTATGAAACTACCCAGCTGTGGTCCATTTGTTTGTTTGCTTAAATTTGATTGAACTTTCTGTCTTCCAGGGGCCTGGCTTGCAGCCTTGTATACTGGCAGTACATGTCTAGGCTGGAGAGGCTTCGGGTATTTGCTTTCATGCCTGATCCCCAGCAAAATGGTGCAAAAAATATATTGGAACCTGAAAACAGTTAACACCCAGCACCTCTCCAATCTCCATATCCACTCTGTATATTATATCTTCTCCTTCAGAAGTTTGTGGAAGGCACATTTGGAACAAGACAACCCACTTCAACCCTATTTCTTTATTCCCTTTCTTTAATTTATTGTCTCCATCTTTTCGTTTTCTTAATCAAGCTAGCACCAGCTACTGCATACTAGGGTTCGGTGTCCATTTACAACAGATTTATACATATATAACTCTCATAGCATTTCAGTTGTAGAGTATTACACAAGCACAATTAGATAGAAGAACCGAACAAGAGGGGGGAGCTTGTGTCCTAATTCTCTCCTCTAATAATATAATGTAAAGTAATTATATATATATATATATATATTTAAGATTATCAGCTCTCCGCGGCTCGATCTTTTCTCATCTTCAGAAGTTTGAGAAGTGATGATTCTGAGAATGTTGAACCATCTGTAGATCTGTAGTTGTCTGGCATGAATTATCGTCACTCATCATCGTCCTGACATACCCAAAAATCGTCATCATTAGAATGCGATATTGATTTTTTTTTAGTGACGATTAGTGCTGCAAAACTTTATACTAGAAAATTTAAAGCAGCCTATTAATTATTGCAAAAGTAGGGTGATAAAGAACTGAAAAACACTTGCATGCATGCATGTCTGAGCACACAGTTTCTAATTAAGTCTCAACTCTATTTGCTTCATTAAGATGTGTCAATGGAATTACACCGGCCGGCAACCTGTGTTTTTTTCTCATCTTTTTGTAGCTGTGACTATGAACAGACGGGGGGACGGTTATGAGTCGACTTACTCGCGAGGACGAGATGCCCACAGGGAGCTCAGGGCTCTTAATCGGCCGTAGTATTCCCCAACGGCTAAAAAGCATCGGGCAGCTTGTCGGACTGTCAGTATCCGGCGCAGTTGGTGGAGGGTCTGCTGTCTCAAATTGTCAGCCTGTATTAAAAAAAATTCTCTAACTGTCATATAATAATCAATTACAGATCAATAATTCACAATATTTATTATTTGGACTAGGAAGCTTTCAACTGTGTCAAAAACAAATGACAAGCAAACATTAACAAATAGAAACCAGAACAACAGTCCGCTAATTAATAAATAAATGAAATATTTAATTATGAAAATTAAAACCGGCCATTTATGCAAAAAAAAAATAAAATGTCAAGCAGCATTTGTAACCAGACAAGGTTACCTGTCTGACAAAGCCTTCGAGATTAGAGAGCTTGCCCAAAGCAGTGGCCATCTGGTGCATGCCGTCAATGATAACCGGGCCGCCAGCAATGGTGTCAACCAGGGACTGCTGCAGCTGGTCAAGGCCCTGGGAGAGAGCCTCCTCAGCCTGCTGGGACGAGTGCTGCAGGCTGTAAATGGCCAGCACTTGCTGCTCCGTCAATGGATCCACCTGAGGCATCACTATCTGCACAAATCACACAGACAAGAAATTATAACAAAAAAATAATCAACTCAAAATTATTTCAGGCAGTGTGGTGTGGTGATGGACTCCAGTGGAACCTTGATGAGCTCTGATGGCCGGAACCCGCCCATCCATAGGAAACAACGCTCGGCGGGAGTGGCCCACATGCCGGTGATGAGGTGAAACACATCCGTCTTGGCTGCCACCGCTTTTAGTTGGAATATCTCATCGTAGTGAGAGAGGTGGCTGTCTACGATAACTCGCAAGTCCCCATCTGAAAGATGGGCTTGCACAGCTGTCCTGAGGTCTGCCATGTGCCGTAGATCATCATCTAGCCATCTTGCATACTCCATGTCAAATATCGCAGCTCCTACACATGTTTTCCATTTAGCATATATGGTAAGTTTCAGTAAGCAAACTTTTCCATCAAAAGTTTTTTTAGTCGTGGAATTGATCATGGAGCAGTCGAAATAAGTACTGAGTGCAATTCTCACCAGAGCTTATACTGGCACCGGCTCCGCCAGCGCCCATGAAGTATCCCTGCTACAAAGGATAATAATATATAACCAAGTTAAACACCACTCAAAAATCAGGAACTTAATCAACAGCTAGCCACAGAAGAGCTGGATATTCATAACCTGAGATCGTGTTCGTTGAAGGTCTTGTTCGAGCTGACTGAGCTTAATCCTACTTGATTCCAGCTGCTGAACATATGCCTGCATTTCATTTTTTAAGTATTAAGAACAGTATGATTGGTTATTTTTTCGAATGCATTTTTAATCAATTTCCTGGTTGGCCAAGGTACCTTTTTCCTGAGTCTGCTCTTCCTGGCTGCCTCTCTATTCTGGGCCAATCTTCTCAGTGTCTATATCAGAATGTCCACTTAGTAAGAAAGACAAACATCAAAAAAAAGTAAAGGCAGGAAAATGACTAATCAAGTAATTTAAGAGTAAAACAAAAACCTTAGCATCAAGGATCCTTTCTGATGTTGAGCCAGCACCCTTCTTCTGCATATTAAAAAGCATAAATCATTACTTAATTCAAGCAACCAGTTGCAACTTGATTATTCTGGATTAATTTATACTTATCATGACTGTAATGAATTCTAGGAGGAGGCAAAAGGTAAGACTTAGTTTTCTGTTTGGTTGGTGAGGAAAATAAGGTAATAAAAAAAGACTCCTAGGTTGTAAGGCTCAAGTTTGTCAACCACATATAACACCAGTTTACTATTTTGGCTAAAGGAAGGTGACTTCTGCATATTGGAAATCATCTGCTACCCCATTCATATCCTCTGCACAAGGTTTTCATTCAGCAACTTGAATAAACTTACCTATCCTATCACTTTAGCAGCAGAGATGAAAACCCCCAGCAGGACATCTTTGGAAAGATTATTCCATGATTTTCAAAAGGAAGAATACAACTGAAGTAATCATTATTCAACAGACATAGAAACTATGAAACGTTGCTGCCTAGATTCTGGGTATTAACTATTAACAGACATCCAAGCTGCTGACTTGGGTAGATACATATGTCTATCAACTAGTATGAGCAGGTGGTAATTTAGTTTTCATATTCTATTCTTTTATTAATTGACCTTTTGGGGATTTGGGTGTTGAGAATTTTGGTTTTTTGCTTTTTCACTTTCTTGTTCAGGATCCTCCAGTTCATGTCAGAGAATCAGAAAAGCATATAGGAAACTGGTGAGATGAAAAGAAAGACTGAGACTATGTGAGTACTTCTTGGTGTTGTTGGGATCTGGGTTTTGTTGGGTTTTGTTGGAACTATTGGCTTATTATTATCATGTTTGGGGTGAGAGAGAGAGGATAGAGAGAGAAGACAGTATGTAGATAGAAATCGAGATGTGTGAAAAAGGTTCAAGCTTTCTGCACCTTGGATTTGGGTGTATGGCAGCCGAGAGGGGTGAAGATGAGAACAGAAAACTATGGAGAGCCATTTATCAGTGTTGAGAGAGAATTAAAGATGGAACCTTTTCTGAGATGGGTTTGGCAGAAGATGATGATGGCTGCTGATTTTGTAACCCTCCTGGTCCTGGCATGGTTGCTACTACTCCTGTTCTTGTGCTGTTGCTATGATCTCCTGTCATCATCTCTCCCACCACAGCTTGCTGGTGATGCAGCTGAAGTTGCTGCTGCTGAGGTTGTCTGTTATCAAATGAAGAAGATGCTGCTGGCTTTTTACTGATGGGTGATTCCGGGTCAAACTGAGCTTGATCAGCACCACCACCGCCACCTTTGCTTGAAAAAGTAGTGTTCAGAGCTGATCCTGAATCAGTACTCTCATCCCCACCAGACCTTGAACTGCCCTGTTGATGTTCATCACCACCCAGTTAAATAAACATCACACAATATAAAATGAGGGTATTACTCTGAACTGGTCAAACGTTGAGAAAGTGAAACCTTCAGACACTAAAAATAAAAACTGTGAAAAAGAGAGAACAGTAATCCCTACTCTTTGCTGCGTCTGAAATCTCATAGGCCAAGCAGGGAACATCTCGAGAGTAGCTGCAGGCCTGCCTGAGAATAATAAAGCTGCAATAAGATCACACAACAAACACACCACACCCACCAAAATCTCTCAGAATCATCAAACAATATATGCACATAAAGACACTCAAGAGAAGGTACAAACCCTTTTGGTCACATATAATTTCAAAAAAGAAGCTTGTACTTTAGGAGCACAAGAATGGTAATGGAACCTAATCCCTACATTTGTAGGAGTAAGTAGAGTTTGCTGCAATTGGGTGACATGGGGTTTCTCCTTCTGTGGTCTCATGCCATTTAAGAGGTTTTGTCTCAAAATGATTACTGCATTGAAAATGGAAACTGGAGTGTGTAGGTGTAAGTGTAACCCCATTCTGCCATCACCATCATCATCTTCAAGAAACATTCAAACCCCCAAGCCAAGACTAGCCAGTCTGGTTCGTTCTATGTTGTTAAGCAAACGTGAGAAACACTAAGCGAATAAAGACACACGCATACATGCTTTGGCTTCATCATCTCTGAAATGGGCTGCTCCTTGCATCACAATGGCTTCCTCCAGCTCCCCAAAATCAAACGCAGATCCTTCCTGGTTGCTGATTATGAATATAAACGAACCAGGCCGCATGCGTTAGCCAAGGTGAAACCTGAATTAATGTGATAACATATAATCTGACAAACAAGGCAGACACGTTAATGATTACATGAAGCTGGCGCTGCTGCCGGCATGATGAGCAACCCCATTCGGATGCTGATGCTGTTGGTGAAGAAGAGATGCATAAGGAGACATGTGGTGGTTTGAAGGTCCTGATGAATCTGATAAACCACTCCCAACGACTCTGCTGTGATGATTTGCCATCACAAAAGTTTTCACCTCTGCTACAAACAACAACGATTGCTCACTGCTCCATTGATCTCATCACCATCACCTTCTTCCTCTTTTTCCTCTCTTAAACTGCACCACTCAGCCATAGCAGCAGCGTCAACAGAGAGACAATCAAATTCAAACACAACACCCTGATGCAACACACACCCACAAAATATATAGAAGAACTTAAACGAGCTGTAGAAGAAAGAATCGCACATTACCTCACACCAGGTGATCTAGAATGGTCTGGAATAAATAGGGATAATCAGAGCACAAAACACAACCCAAACTTGAGAAAAAAAAAAGGGGGGGGAGAGAGAGAAGGAGGGGGGAGACAGAAAAGATCAAAGCTTTCATGTCAACCAAAGTAGAGCCACCATGAGAACACAGATGGGGCCAAGAGTCGCCCTCACGGATAGATAAATAGATAAATCAGATTTATCTTTTCTTGTGCTTCTCCACTTTAAGCACAACTTTCTGAATCCTGATCTTCACTTCCTCTTTGGCTTCGATGGGCTTTCCACTCTGAGCTGCAGCTTCGTCTTCTTCTTGCGCAGCAACAGCAGCCACTACCCAGCTAGCAAAGCAACCCGGATCGGTGAGAGAGTGCGTTGTGCTAGCTAGTTGTCTTCAGAGAAATGTTGTCCTGGAAAATTTTAATTTTTTTATTTGTATTTTCTTAACATTAAATATCTCAAAAAATAAAAAATAGAGAGGAGAAGGTCTGTGGTCAAGCAAGCAACCTACTTTAATTAAATAAATAAATAAATAAATAATATTTACTAACTCCATCTCCGTCTCTTTTTCTCTCTCCTCTAACCGCCTGTTGTTTCTCATTGGTACCCTCTCGTGCGTCTCAAGCACCAAGTAATAAATAAACTAACAGACAAAATCAACAATTACAATTCTTCAATTGCATTTATATCTCACATTTAATATTCCCAACCTGTAAATATTTTTAGTAGCACCATACTTATTTTATTATGGCTTTAGAGAAAATATTAAGAGATTGTAAATGAATTTATTTTAATTTTTCTCATTTTTCATATGATAAAAGTTATAAAGAAAGTATTAAAATATATTTATTTGAATTAAATAATTTTAAATTTTTCATTTACTTTTTTTCTGTGCAACTTCTTCTAAACAAAAAGTAAAATTTATTCAAATCTCATTGGTGATTGGTTGGGTGAGTGAGAAAAAGTAAAATTTCCTTAATTTTCAATTTAATGTTTTTCTCTTACATTTATTCTAAACCTTAAGATAGTGTTTCGTTTAGAGAAAATGGGTGGAAAAGAAAATGATAAAAAAATAAAAAAGAACTCTATGTTTCATGTAGAACAAATTTAGGATAAATATTTTATCAAATCGGAAAAATATTTTATAATTTCTTTCACGATTTTCAATGTCTAAGCAAATAAAATGAAAATAATATGTGGAATCAAATAGAAATTATTTATTTTCCCTCTCATTATACTTAATTATCTTCTCATTTTTTGTTTGATTTATGAAAAATGAGGAAAAAGGAAGGAAAGATGAGTATGAATTGTATGTGTGATTTAGGAAAATTTGGAAAAAACAAAATTATAAAAAAATCAGAAAGAATTTTTTTTTAAAAGATAATTATTTTAATTTTTTGCCACAATTTTTCATCACAGTCAAATAAAATAAAATTCATAAAAAATTATTGTGTCCTCAATTTTTCCTCTCTATTTGTCCTTAATCACAAAATTGATGAGTGAATGAATGAAAGGCGAATGAGAGAAGTCATATGCATATGCCAATGTTTATTTCAGACTTTGCTCTCGAGTTTGGAAAGAATGAGAAATAAAATATTGAAATGGATAATAAGTAAAAGAACACAAAAGATAGGAAATGATAAGTAAAAAAAAAGTTTCTTAGTTCAGAGAGGAATTGGAGATAAAAGAAGAGAATGAGTATGAAAAACTTGTTATTGAGTAGGGAATAATTTAGTTTCTGTTTACTTTTAATACTCTTTAAAATAATTTAATGTGTGAAATATAAAGGGTGTGAACGTATAATTCAGAGACAAATTCACCCAAATCGAAAGAATACGAAAATGAGAATTGTAAAGAGGCTTGAGATCAAACATTATTCAACTCGATTTCCTCCCTAATACTCAGTTTGATACTCAGTTTCCTCCCTAATAAAAATTGGTATCAACTATCAAACATTATCTTACTGAATCCTATTTTCCTCCAAAATCCGACCCGGGTAGATGAGACAACAGCAAATAACAGAGACAAGCTAGATATACCCAACTCATTTTATGTGGAATTTGAGAAATAATTGATACGTGGCACATATAATATACGTATATTTATATTATTATTTTTAAAAAAAATTATATGTGGAAAATAAAAATTAATATGACAATTTTATGATACAGATTACCTAATTTGAATTTTTTATATTCAATAAAATACAAAAAAATTAATAAACTTCTCTTTTAGTGGAGTTTCTGAGAGGTAGTATATGTGGGGTATCTGATTGGTTCAGGTAAAGTATGAGAGAAAAGAATCGTAAGATGGATAATAAGTTTTTTTAAAATGCTAATTTTTTTTATAGGACGCTGAACAATGTAAAAAAAAAAATTAAAAATCTTTATTTTAAATAAAAAATTTCCACTTAATTTTTTCCTCCTATTTTCTTACTCAAGCAATCACAAATTTCTTTTCAACTTTCTCTTACATTTTATTTCCCCAACTAAATAAAACATAATTTAAAGAGAAAAGCTTACAACACACTAATGGATGACAATTAAGGCATAGTGATTGTTTAATCCCTATTTTTCAACTATAAAATCATTAGTACTAAAAAAATCGGTGAAGAAGCAAAGCAAAAACCCACTTGAGAAATACATTTTATTTTAAGGTATAAATATAAATATTTAGGAGATGGGTTTGTTTGGTATTATCGTATTTGTTGATGGGTCAACATCGATTCTCTGTCACTACCTAAAAACATCTCCTATTAAAGATTCTTTTCTATTATTAGTATATTTGTTTTATTGTGTGTGCTGGATGTTCAATGCCACACCTCCTCCTCCCATGGCTGCCACTGTTTTAATAAAATTTGGGAAAATATTTAAAAATTGTAAATTATCCTTGCTTTCTCATTTATGATTCGAACTATCTAAACTATTAAAAAGAGTACAACAAAATTTTTTGACTGATTTTTAAAAATAAAATTTATATTTGAACTCATAAACTACTATTATTATATAAATCAGATCTGTGTGCGGAAACTATATTGTTTTATCATCAAATTAAATAATATCATTCCGTTCGTATAAATATAACATCTTTTTTTTCGTATTCGATTATTTATAATCCTCGACAAATTTAACAAAACCAAACTAATTGATCTTAAATGACATCCAAGATTAGTCTAAATTTTTTTAATCGCATCATTATCGCTATTTCGGTAGTTCGGACTGTAATTGAGGAATATGTGATAATTCGAAGGCCTTTTTTAGTATTTTTCCCACAAATATATTTGCCAAATATGTACACTTTAATAACATTGATATTTTAAAAATGGAATTTCGAACGACACTTCCATTAGATTAGTCATTTTAATTTCACTCTATGATAAATATCATGTCGAAACACTCTTAAAGATTATTGGGTGAATGCAGTGGACGACACACTATAAAAAAGCATCAAATAACACTTTGACCACGTGATTCGTGATGTGTTAATAAATAAATGAAATTTGAGTCACATAATTAATCGTCGTCATGTGATATTTTGAATTTTCAACGCGTCATGTATCGTATTCTCATTAATGTCAGAAATCCAATAGATGAGTATGTCCACTAAAAAATATTCTTAAAAACTCTAGAAGCGCACCTTTTAAAATAGTAATCTTATGTTTGTTTGTTTTTTTGTCAATTTAAACAAGGTTTGAGAAGAGAATTTGAAGATTGATTGGTTAATTTGTTTAACCTATCAACCAAATTTTTAATACCATATCCTCTCCCACTAAATTAAACCATTAGTACAACAACTTAAGCATTTGTTAATGATTTGGTACTCAATAATGTAAGTTGAGAAGCCATTTTAAAAAAAAAAAGGTGGAAAGCCAAATTGGGAGGCTTTTGGTGATGGAGCCATGATCTAATATTAGATTCAATTGAAAAAGTAATAATAACATTAATGGGAAAATGTTTGTATTTGTTCATCAACTGGAAGAGATGGCTTCCCTCCTCCTACCACCATTTTATTCCTTTTGATGGGAGCCAATGCCAATGATTGGGCTGGAAAGGGATTTGGGTGCACTTGCACAAGTGTTTTGTGGATTTGGTAAGGTTGAGGGCTGGGTTTATTTATTAATAACTATTTTGACTCTTTTTTGTGCGCACTTTTCTATCGTATACAAACATAAATGCAGACCATCATAACTCGAATTCTAAGTCTTGAAACTGTCAGACAACACACAAAACTGTCAAACCAACATCCAAAACTCTATTTTTTCTTTCCTTAAAAGTACACTATTTTCAAGCATATGTTCTTCATATGCTAGCATACATTTCATTTTTCTACCTCAAAAGCCACACGTACCCTCTTACTATAAATATATATTTGAGATAAGTTGTTTTTGAAATGTTTTCTATTTAACTATGTTTTTTTTAAATAAAAAAATACTAAAATAATCCTGAAAGCTATCATTGTTTCTTCAATTAAAATTCGAACTATTAGAATTGTATTATGCGCTGAAAAAATTTACGCTAATTTAAGATGTTGTTTAAGATAAATTGAGTTGATTCATCATACATTTAATCTTCGGGTTTATTGAGTATTAAAAAAATATAATTTTTGTTCATGTGAACGAAGCAATATTATTTAATTTGATAACAAATAACATAATTTTTGTGTACATGTCTAATACTTATAATAATATTAGTTTAGGAGAAAAATAATAATCTTTATTTTTAAAAACAAGTCTTTTTTGTTTTGCACTCTTTTTGACAATTCAAATAGTTCGGCTCATAATTAAAAATGTGATGATAGTTCATACATCTTTTGAAACTTTTTTTCCTTTTTCAAATCATAGTTGTTAATTTTATTTTTCTATTTAAAATTTTAGCATAAATTGCAAATTATTTATGTTACTGCCACTTGAAATTAACTGCATCCTAATATCAAATTACAATTTACAACTACAATTTTCAATATAAAAATATAATTTATAGCTGACATAAAAAATGATGTGATATTTTTTGTGTTTTTCAAAGATACATTTTTTACCACTATAGTGGTGGTGAATGATTAGGTGATATTCTGTTATTCTTGAAATTTCGAGTTCAAGCCTCAGGGTGTGGGAGTGTACACATTGATTGCACTACACTAAATATGCAAACAAACAGACTTTATTTTAAATTTTCATTATTTAAAATTAATTTTAAAATTAATTTTTTTATCCACATTTAGATTTTGAAAATATGATATTCATCAGCAATTCAGATACTAACCACCGTGAACCTTAAAATTTGGCGCTGACTCAGAAACTCAACATACCATAGAAGGTTAAAAGTCCAAGGACTGAAGCCAAGATCGATTCTCCTACTCCTACCTATGTAGGAATAATGAAGAAGCTAGTGATCTGCTGCCCCAGATCCTATAGAAGATACCAACTAAAATAACCATCACCAGGCAAAAGATCAATGTAAGATTTTGCAGAATTGATGTGAAAATAATACCAAGACAATGCTATCAAATTGCCGGTGAGAGAACAGTACGGATACGATATTGGAAAAGTCATTCAGCATATATAAAATATATAACATGTGATCACCTACAGATGCAGCCACCAATGGCGTACAGCTAGATTCATGGCTGCTTGATGAGCTAGAAGACAGGTCTTGGCCAATCAGTACTCAATCAGTGATGAATAGTTAGATTTATAGGGCATGAAGCTACCATTCTATTAAAGAAGTTCAGAGAAGAAGTACTCAAATGGCTAATCTGTCAACCACTTGGTTTCCAAGGTATTCAAGTGCCTAAGTAAATAATAAGATAAATAGTCTGCTAGAAGAAAAACACACTAAGATTCTAAGAAAGACATAGCCAGGATCAGTAGGAAGCAAAGGGAAAAAAGGTCAGCTTTAAACAGAGAAACAAAATACTAATACACAATGACGAAATCAATTAAAGCTAGAACACCGTAAAAGAGGTCATTTCCCATTTGAAGAAAAAGGATATGCACAATCAGAAAAGCAGGTAATTACATAGTCCAGCCAAAATGGGTGAAGAAGGTCTGAAATAACAGAATCAAGACTTGCATTTCACATTAAAAATCAAGGATCAATCACCAGATAAGATCCTTCAAAAATTTACTCAAACTCAAACTTTACCTCCACGTGCATGTGACTCCTCATGAGCCTAACCATGGAAGAAGTGAAATTAGCCAGACTACGGCATTCATCCTGGCTTTTGGCATCCGATATAACCCCGTGAATAACTAATACTTTGAGATTGGGGCATCGTTTGAGCAGACCTTCAACCCAGTCCGAGAAAAGATCGGTGATCACAGTCCATCCCAGCTCCAGCACAGTTACATTAGGAAGGCATGATGAACCTTGTAAACTGTTGAGAAGTGATCCATCTCTTAAATCGTAACTCAGAGAAAGATGATGTAACTTGGGGAAACAAACAGCAAGAGTTTCCAAGTCCGCACAAGAATGAGGTAACCGCGGGTAACAAGCATAACTTGTTTCCAGATCCACAGTTTCATTTTCATCATCAAACAAGACGTCCCATAGCCGAAGTTTCCTCAACATTGTGGATTTTGAGATCATATCACAAAACTCAGGCCAAAAGATGGTAAAATTGCTTATATCAACAACCTCAAGGCTTTCAATGGTGTCACCAATGTAAAGATGAATGATACTGACATCATCAATCTTGACATGCTTCAATGTTCCTTTTCCTATGAGTTCAAAATCCTCAAGCGAAGAGTCTTTGAGATGCAATATCTCAAGAGAGTCAGCCTCCAGAATAAGCTTCTCAAGACTAATAGCTTCCACAAAGATGCTCTTGAGAGTTCGACTGCTCAATTCCACTGTTGTATCGGACACAGCAATCTCCGGATTGATGAGCTCTAACAGCTCAATTTTTGGGCAAGCAGAAAGCAATAGATTCAAATCTAATGCAGAAACACTCACGTAACATAGCGAAAGTGATTTCAAGCAAGGAAATCTCTGGAAATTAGGCTCCACTCCTGATATGGTATTGTGCGCCAATTCAATCACTTCAAGCTTCTGTTTGCTACATGTTTCAAGTATGTTAATACTGGGATTTGTCCGAACGTTGTAGCACAGCTGGCGCAGCGTCTCCCGTGTGTAAAGCAACCAAGCCAAGACAGTGGAAGCCGAGAACTCATCAACATCGTCCATCAATATTGAAAGGCCCTGCAGTCCCTTAGTCTGGAAAATAGTTTGTGTGATCAAAATCTCGAGCTTACTGGTGGTCAAATCACGGTATGAAGGCCAGTCAACAGAGTTGAACGAAAGGGTGTGAAGGTGTTTGCGATAGGCTTCTCGCCATTTCCGACAAGTAGCAGACGCAATCACAATATCTCTTGCAGCTCCAAGCCCCGAGAGTATGTTCCCAATAACTTCGACTGGAAGCCGCTCCATGACACACTTTTTATCAAACAACTACAAACCCTAAAATACCTTCATCTATCGCAAACACCTGGGAACCGATCATAAACGTGAAGATTCAAAAATCATGCGAGCTCAATTTGCAAACAGCAAGTTGCACATACCAAGGAGGATTTTATTTTCTACTGAAGAAGCTGCGAGTTGAGTCAACACGAAGCTTGAAGGCGAGCGAGACTGCAGGGATAGAGAATCGCCAGCGCAGCTCCGAGGAGATCGATCGACCAATCGGCTACAATGATTAAAAATCCCAAATATTGGATTAACCAAACTAATTAATACTTATAGCTTAACAACCAGAGACATCCGGAGTACGCGACAATTCACTTCGAAAAAATTTAAAAATTGAATCAAATTATTAATCATCTTTTTTAAAATATGAAACTGTAAATCAAACGATTAAAAGCACAATTGGTATATTACTAAGTTGGTTTTTTCTAAACGGAACATGGATAATTTCATTGGTGCAACCAAGTCAACTATAAATTATTCTAATTGATAATAGTAATTTGTATTCCCCTAAAATAGATCTAATTTCACTTCACGCTTCAATTTTTGGATAATCTTTCTTGGGCGTCGTCCCGATGGTTCAGTTCGAAAAAAAATAAAAATCGAACTAAATTATTAGTTATTCCTTTTTAAAATATGAAACTGTAAACTAAACGATTTAAGGCACTCGTCGTCCCGATGGTTCGATTCGAAAAAAATTAAAAATCAAACCAAATTATTAGTCATCTCTTTTAAAATATGAAATTGTAAACCGAATAATTTTTTAAAATCTGAAAACTAACCGAATCGAACTGGAGAGGGTCGTTCAGACATCCCATCTTCTATATATATAACAGAATAGAATTTCTGTCGCGACGCTCCCGAACCAGTCGGCCTGGTACAATCCGGTCCGGTTCGGTTTGGTTCGATTTGGCTCGGCTTCAAATTTTAAAAAATTATTCGGTTTACAGTTTCAAATTTTAAAAAATCATTCGATTTACAGTTTCATATTTTAAAAAAAGATGACTAATAATTTAGTTCAATTTTTAATTTTTCTCGAACCGAACCGTCTGGACGACAGGTGCCTTTAATCGTTCGGTTTACAATTTCATATTTTAAAAAGTGATGACTAATAATTTAATTTGATTTTTAATTTTTTTTGAACTGAATTGTCGGGAATGACGGGTGCTTTACTCATTTATATATATATATATATATATATATATATATATATATATATATATATATTCGATTAACAGTCAACATAATGGTAAAGAGAAAACACTACAGAGACGCACCGCAAGGATAACGCGCAGTGGAGCGGCGTCGTTTTGTTTGCGATAGTGGTCAAAGCAGACGGGCAAGTCAACGCGGCCTGGAAATCGGATTACAGTTGGTTCCTCTTCGCTCCGATCTTCCTCCGCTGGTAAAAAATGCCGCCGAAGCACCGAGCTGCTGATTTACTGCTATTGGTTATTTTAGGGTTTGCAAGTATCAGGGTTGGGTGGTCCTATGGCGATCATCGATACAACGTGGGAGATCCAGTGCCCTTGTTCGTCAATAAAGTCGGTCCTTTCAGCAATCCCAGGTTTAATTTTTTCCGCATTTTCCTGGACTCGCATTGCGTTGAATCTTAATTTTTTGGCCGCATGATGATTCGAGGTTCCATTTAGTATATATAAGCATTAGGATAAAAGGAAATTTATGGTACTCAGAGACACAGTCACTCTAGGGTTTGTATGCTGCTTCAAATTCTTGTTATATTTGTCTATTTTCTTTCCTGAGTTCTTGAACTGGTTGATTTCAATTTCCCCTTATTTTGCAGTGAGACTTACGAGTACTATGACTTGCCATTTTGTCGTCCGGGTTAGCTTCTGGACTCTTAACTTGAATGTTTAATATGAATATTCGTGTTTCAGATTCACTTGCATGTTAAATGTGAGCGTCATTTCTTGAGTATGCTCACAGTTTTGTCTCATTTTTAAGGACTTTGCACTGTAATCATGGCATGGGATTACTAGTTTTAATTGAAGCATTCCTAGATATTGCCTGTGATGGCTTGTCTGTGGGGTCAGTGACGAAGGATGTGAATTGCAGGTGAGATACTTAAACAAAGTGAATCTCTTGGGGAGGTTCTGAATGGTGATCGTCTCGCCAATACACTCTATAAGGTCAAATTCCGTGAAGATAAATCTGACCATTATATCCTTTGCGAGAAGAAGCTCACAAGGAATGATGTATCAACTTTCAGGGACGCAATCAGCAATGATTTTTACTACCAGATGTACTATGATGACCTTCCATTCTGGGGCTTCATTGGAAAAATTGAAAATAGTTGGTTGCAAGAGGAAAACAACCCCAAGTATTACTTGTTCAATCATGTTAGGTTCAACGCCTTTTACAACGATGACCAGGTAGTGGAGATTCGAGCGTGGAATGACCCAAAAAATGTTGTGGATATAACAGCTGACCAAGAAATTGATGTCCAGTTTACCTACTCTGTTATATGGAACAAAACCTCCATTCCTTTTGCAAATCGGTTGGATAGATACACAAGAGCTTCATCTTTGCAACCACACAGCACAATCCATTGGTTCTCTGTTCTCAACTCAATCGTGATAATCGTGCTGCTGACGGCATTACTCGCACTACTTTTTATGCGTCATTTGAAAAATGATCTCATAAAGTAATACACTCAAGTTTTCTTGGATTTTTAAAGCATCAACAGAGTTTTGTTTGTTAAACCACCCACATGTGCTGCAGATGTTCTAGTGAAGAAGGAGATGAAGAAGGTGAGGTTGCCTGGAAGTATCTCCATGGTGATGTGTTCAGATGCCCTCGATACACGTCCTTATTTTCTGCCGTCCTTGGTGCTGGTTCGCAAATATTCTCCTTGTATGTGACTTCAAACCTTTTCTATACCATTATGAATTTCTACTATGTTGCTTCAGATTTCAGATATGTTAGATGTATAACTTCAGTGTTCAAGAAGTGTCTTTAAAGGACAAATCTCTAGATCTTTCAGTTTGATGATCAGTTTAAATGTCCATCACAGCCTACAATAAATCCACTTATCAATCATGTGTTGCATTTTAGTGTAACAACTCATGTGTTGATTGATTATTGATTAAGTTGATCTTCAACTCTAAACTATAATTATCATCCTTTTTATAGGTTATGTGTCTTGTTTCTCCTAGCATTTCTCGATGTCCTTTATGCATATAGTCGGGGATCATTATGTACGTCCCTTGCTGTTGGCTATGCTCTTACATCTTTTGTTGCTGGCTACTCCTCTTCCTCATTCCACAACCAGTTATCAGCAACTGGATGGGTAAGTCATCACATTCAATTCATATACCTGTTATGATTTTGCTTTTTTGTTCATTACCCATAACTCTCGAACTGACATAAATGTCTTTATTGGCAGGAAAGAAGTGTTGTTTTGTCTGGCCTCCTTTACCTCGGTCCAGTTTTTGTGATCATGTGTATTTTTAACACTGTAGCAATATTTTACGGAGCCACAACAGCACTTCCTTTTGGAACCATAGTACTTGTAATTCTGATGTCCATATTCATCACTGCCCCTCTTCTAGCACTGGGTGGAGCAGTAGGTTACCGCCTCAGGTCTGAGTTTAAAGCACCCTGCCCAACAAAAAGAGTTCCCAGAGAAATACGATCTTTAGCCTGGTACCGGACAACACCTGGTCAGATGCTTATTGGGGGCCTATTGCCTTTTGGTACTATCGCAATGGAGTTGCATAACTTGCTTCTAAGCTTGTGGGGATACAAGATCTTTACTACTCCTAGCATTCTGTTCATTATGTTTCTCATACTCACTGTACTGACCATAATGCTAAGTATTGGTCTAACATACATCCAGCTATCTGCAGAAGACCATGAATGGTGGTGGAGGCAAGTATATTAATTACATTACTCTCTTGTCCAGAGTCCACTTCACTTTTTGCGTGCTCATATATTCTAATGTTTGATTTAGGTTTCACATCTGTGTTGCTTTTCGTTTTCAAGTAAATGAAGTACGACTCACCAGCTTCCTCTCATTTACAAGCGAATAAAGACTAGTTATCTAACATGCTAGATTCGGATTATTTTTCAGTCTTCAAGCATGTAATTCTGAGTGTTTCGTCTTGAACTACATGCATCCAGCACTAGACTAATGCTGTTCCTGCTCCTCATTCTCGCTGACCTTGTATTGCAGATCAATTTTACGAGGGGGTTCAACAGCTGTGTTCGTGTTTGCCAACTGCATCGTTTTTTATGCCAGATCAGACATGCATGGATTCCTGCAACTATTTTTCTTCTTAGGCTACAGCGCTTGTATGTGCTATGCACTGTTCTTGATGCTCGGCACAATCAGCTTCCACGCTTCCTTAATCTTTGTTAGGCGCATTTATTCAGCTGTGAAGAGTGAGTAATACTGGAAAAACCTTCCTTGGTCCCAAAGTCTCCTTTACCGCCCCGCAAAAGCAAGATGACATCATGAACACAGGTTAGAGTAGACAAAGTAAA
>NQLW01000056.1:881632-894292 GCA_002312845.1 Kalanchoe fedtschenkoi
ATTGCAGTGATACAAAAATGAATGCACAGGCCTTGGAGCTTTGGTTTTTTGATGGATCTTATGGCAGAAATTGTTGTCTCAATATCATACTTCTCAAGGGGGAGATATTTTGAACCATACATGGATTGACAATATCAAGTTCCTTGAAATATCAGTTTGAGTTGAAGTTCTAGATTTTGTCTACATAAAGTTAGGTTTGTTAGTATCTCCAATTATAAGTAAATATGACGTTAGTGAAATGAGACCAAAATACAACGTAAGCCAGCAGCCCTCCAGCTCCAGTCCAACAAGCAACAGTAATTCGTGTGTGTAGCAACTAAAAACCACAGAATTCCAAACCCAAACTCAGCCTGGACACGTAAATGGCCACAAAACCATACAATGCGAAACTCGTTACGTGTAACCTTAAACTCCCCACACACAGGCACATCTCTAAACCCAGCCTATATATCTGCTAATAGTTTCCACAAGCCTAACGCCTACCACAACAGCTTGCCCTCCCAGATACCAAATCCTAGCAGTGCGTGATATTCATGGAGCAGCAGCAAGACGAATCCGTGCCTCAGTCCACATTCACCGCCTCGTCGAAACTGGATCCGAGCAGACTGCCCAGCCCACAAGATTTGAGTTGCCAGCGCAACCTTGCGAATGCATGGCGCGGGGGGTGCTTGGATTTGGATATTGCGGGTGATGGGAGCGGGAGGGAGAGGCTGAAGAGGCACCGCAACGAGGTGGCGGGGCGGGTGGTGGTCCCGGACAAATGGAGCCAGGAGGAGATGCTGAAGGAGTGGCTCGACTTTGCTTCGTTCGACGCGCTGCTGGCTCCGAAGGGCTTCGACTTGGCGCGTGCAGCATTGGTGGCCGAGAGGAGAAAGCAGGCCAAGGAGGCAGTGGAACGTGATTGTAAGGGTTATCTTGGCATGCAATTTAGTGCCACTAGATGTAATTGACTTCCATCTGCGGGTAATATCAATATCATAGCTAGCAAATGGTGATTAATAAAACTCATTGAAATCAGTGATTCGGTATCCATCTGATGAACAATTCTCATCGACAGCCATTCCTCCGCCACTTACCTCCTCACCCCTCCTTTCTCACCATATATAAAAGCTTCACCAGACCCATAAAGGAATACTCCACCCACTTTGTATTTACAATTGGAATCAAGGACGTAGTCATGTCCGAAACCGAGACCGTCTCCACAAAATTATATATTAATGACGGTTGATATTTCACTCAATCCGTCGGTGAATTGGATGACAACAACCACAATAATAGAAATGTTTATAATTAGATACTATTTGTAAGAATAAGAATTATCAGAGATTGTTCGAGGTAGTAAAACGTTAGAATCACAAGTAGATTAAACTAATGTGACCCAAGTAGTGGCAAACAAAAATTGGTAAAGCAAGATTTGCACTTGCAATCTCCATTGATGATGATTTACTATACAACATTCAAGAGGATATAGAACACTCAAAAAAGGTTTGGATACATTAAATTTTTTTATGAAAAGACAAATGATGTGAAGTTGCAACGTTTGAAAAATGAGCTCATGTGTATCAAGCAAGATGATATGATCATTGCGAGACCAAAACACCCAAAAAAGATTAGGACAAATGATGTGGAGTTGCAATAGTTGGAGAATGAGTTCAAGTCTATCAGACAAGATTACATGACCATTGACAAAAATTTATCCAAGGTAAAAA
Source organism: Kalanchoe fedtschenkoi (assembly GCA_002312845.1). NCBI lineage: Eukaryota > Viridiplantae > Streptophyta > Magnoliopsida > Saxifragales > Crassulaceae > Kalanchoe > Kalanchoe fedtschenkoi. The sequence goes on from NQLW01000056.1 coordinate 883,342, forward strand.
CCTCGTGTATCAAAATTGGACACTAAAAACGCGATCAATGATAAACGAACCAAAAAAACTATAATTCATGATATTGAGCTAGAGTTTAACAGTCTTATTATGGCCACACTAGGCCAAGAAATCAATTTTTAAAGAGTTAAAAAATATTCGGGCGAATCAAGAGACATTTGACAGACAACCATTTGTGACTAGTGCTAAAGATAAGGAGGTTGCTCTTCTTAGCAATAACTGATGAGTAAGAAGCCAATGAAATACTTCGAAGAAAAATGAAGTTGAAAGGTATAAAGGGCAATAAAATCATTTGTCAAAAGATAAAAATTTAAGGAATTCATAAGAAGGGAGAGTACGTGCACAATAAAGTAAAGGTGGTCACAATGAAATAAAGAAGTCAGAAGACTGCTATAACTGTGGGAGAAATGATCAATATGCTTTTGATTGTTAGCACATCCATCAATAAAATAACATGACAACTTCTACCAATGCTCAAAATGAAGAGACATGAACATTTATGCTTTGTGTTCATTTGAAGAGATAGTGTGTGTTTTTAGTAAAGGTATTGAGATCAGCTATGATAATGATCTAATTGTTGATTCTAAATGTTTTAATCACATGAAGGAAGGCTTAGAGAGGCTTCAAAACACAAAGTTATCCTGGTGAAAATCATGTGATTACTATAGATAAATCTCGATTGCCTATTACCACATATAAAAAATAATGAATACTCCTCGCTTTAATTCAAAAAAATGTGAGATTGAAGAAAACATTTCATGTTCAAGGAATGAAGAAAAATGTTCTTTCCATTTCATAGTTGACATCATCAGGAACTATGTTGTGTTTGGGTGTGCTGATGTGAAAGTATACAAAATACTAAAATCGGTAGATCCACTTATCATGGAAGGGTGATGACTAGAGTCAATATATGTGATGTCGTCACAAGAGGCTAATGTCAACAAAACAAGAAAGAATAAGACTGTTGATTTGTGGCATGCAAGACTCAGACATGTTAGAGGCACATCAGTTACCATGATAGAAGATGGAGTTCAAAGCCAATACGCCGCAAGAGCTGGTTCACTTAATGTATTTGATCATGTTAAATAAGCATCGGTAAGTTGTTGCTATAAATACATGGTAACCTTCATTGATGATTATTCGAGATATATTTGGGTTGATTTTATGAAGAAAAAATCAGAAGCCTTTACCAATTTATTGCATTTTGGGAGGAGGTTGAAAAGGACATCAGATCTTGGTTGTGTTGCTTATGAACTAATAATGGAGGAGAGTTCACTTTTGGAGAATTCAAGGTATACTTACAACAAAATGGTATATGTCTAGTTGACATGTCAAAACACACCACAATGTAATGGAGTTAAAGCGATAAAGAATTTACATCTTGTATAAAATTGTTGGAACGTGTTACAGGTCAAAAATGTTTCACCATACTTTTGGGTCGAGTGTATGAAGACTGCAGCTCATGTGATTAACTTGATTTCCTCAAAAAAGATTATAATTTATTTCATCATTCTATAAGTTTTGGGATTTGAAACCTAAAGTTACTCACCTAGAGTGTTTAGTTGTGTTTGATATGTGTTTGTTTCGTATCATTTTGAGAAAATTTTGACAAGAAGATCATACAGTCTATCTTTATTAGTTATAATGCACAACAAAAATGATTCTCATAGTTATCATTGTTATGTGCCTAGAAATCTCATATTTAACGAAGTTTCTTCTCATGGTCATTGCAAATTGTGGTGTTATCTATCTCTAAGGAGACAAAGGGTCATGTTCAACAGAAGTTGGGGGTGACTGAAACTCAGAATCCACATCAAGACATTTCGAAGCCAAATAATGACGAGGTGATGCGTGTTGAGTTATCTAGGCCAATGAGAAATCCGTGAAAAACTGAAGTGCATCATGATATGTTAAAAGATGAAACATATGACAAATTTAGTGAGAATAGTCAAATGACTGTCCCCAAACTCCGAAAGTCTGATAGAATGAGAAAGCCTAATTCAAAATATGTAAATGTTGTCATAATAGATGCCAACAAAGTAATGGAGCCTTTGACTTATGAAGAAGTAGCACAGAGTATCCAACGAAGAAAAGCTATAGAAGAAGAGATGGGTCCATTGAACCAAAATGAGACATAGGTTTTAGTGGAGATGCCTAAAGATGTATGACTCATCTCATATAAATGAGTATTCAAGTTGAAGAAGAAACCAGAAGGTTCTGATATTCCATATGCTATTGCAATAGTCATTTGATACACGTAAAATTAAAAGAAGAATCACTTGAAAATTTCACGACAAATTTTGAGATATATCAAGGGAAAAATGACATCTTTTATAAGAAATGAAGTATTTGTGAAGTTGATTATGTTGATGATCATGATACAAAACACTCCACAATGGTTTATGCATTTAATATTGCCTCAGGTCTTGTAACTTGGTGCAGTAAGAGACAGCTGACACTGTCATCAAGTATATATATATTGAATATCGAACAACAACAATGACATCACAAAAACGTTCATGGTTAACAGTTATTACATGATTTGTATCTGCTTGTGACAAAGATACGAAATTGTATTGTGATGATCAATCAACAGTACAACTATATGAAAATATATTGTTTAGTGCAAGAACAAAATCAAGTAGAAATTTATTATTAGCATATACGGGGGAGAGAGTGTGGATTGATGATATAAAGTTGAAGCACATAATTTTAAACATGATTTGAGATCGCGACCGGAAATAAGCAAGACATAATTTAAAACCGCGATGGATCTCAAATAAGCAATTTGAGGAGAGAAAATTTTGGATGAGAGGTCAATTAGGAAACAAATTTCCAAAAAAAAAATCCACAAATCATGTGATATGTCATAAATTCTAAAATGAATTGTTGAAAGTTCCAATTTAAAATAATTAAGGGATAAAATACTCGTTATAGTATTCCTTCCCAGTTCAAAAACAGAAAGCGAGTTTGAGAATCGAGCAAGCTTTTATTTCTTCTGCCGACCGAGTCGAAGCAGCGGCTGATGTGATGAAATGAGATGGGGTAGATCCGAAATCGAACCCACCAAACCCTACTGCACTCTACCAGTGTTGTTGTTGTTGTTGTAGCAAAGCAAGATCTGATTGGGGTTTGCTTCTGCTTCTGATCCGATTGCAGTTGGAAATGGATGAATTGACAGTGGATGTCGAGCAACTGCCCAAGACCATCGTCCGCCGAGTCGTCAAGGAAAAGCTTTCCGACCTGTCGGATGACGGACCCGTCATGGTCCACAAGGACGCCGTCCTCGCCTTCTCCGAAGCGGCTCGCGTCTTCATCCACTACCTATCCGCTACGTATGCTTCCTTCCTCTTTCCACGTATTCGATCTGTGTTTTCCAGAATTATCACGAGTGCGGTTTGTGGGGTTGCTGAAAGTTCGAATTTTGAAGTTGTATTTATCTTAATGATGAATTGTTGACAGTGAGAGGGGTATGAATTTGCCGATTTGCAGGGCGAATGATATATGCAAGGAGTCCAGAAGGCAGATTGTGAATGCCGAAGATGTTTTGAAAGCCCTGGAGGAGATTGAGTTTCCTGAATTTGTTGACCCTCTCAAGGCCTCACTTGATGGTAACTCTCATTCATTTCTCACAAAGTTGCATTACTCGGGTATGGCATTTTTTATCAAATCAAATCAAACCTATTCGTTTCGTTTTCTATCATTCGCGCATCCCCTCTTGGTTTGCATTCCATGCTAACCTTTTCACAGTTCAGATCTGCAAAAATCTTCATGATTGTCGCACTTAGCTGTGAAAATCGCAGTGTGATTTTCTCAATTGCGAAGTGTGCAGTCATAAAGGGTTTTTGCAGATCTCAACTACGAAAATCAAAACCCCAAATATATCATATCGTTTTCATCATCTTCATTTTTGTGACGCCTCCTGATTTTCGCAATTGGGAACTATGAAAATCTCTATGCTCCTCGCGAAACCAAACTGTGAAAAGTTCCATGCATACACGTACAGTTTTCGCAAGTGCGAAAATCAGGGGCATTTTTCGTGGTTAGAAACTGCACAAAAGGTTATTATGGAAAACAAACCAAGAGAAGATGCACAAATGATAGAAAATGAAGCCAATAGGTTTGATTTGATATCCTTTTAGGCCTTTATCATCGCTACCACTTTATATATGTCGGTGATTCATGGGTGTACTTGGAAACGGTCCTCCTGATTTTTCTGCTTATTGGTATACAATGTTGCACAGATATGCTTTGCCATTTGCTCTGATCAACTCATTATTGTTTGACTGGGAATTAATAGCAACCGATGAATTCTTGTCCACTGATCAACCTCCCTTTCTTCATCAGCTATCAGCAACATTAGAAAACTAGCAAGCTTCTTGTTACTCTCCCTCTCTTGGATTTGTCAAAATAAGTGGTGATAGTCCTTCGTAAAGGAGTCTCCCATATTGCATATGCATAATAGGTGTGAATGTGACTATATGGTCTGTAATAGCTAGTTGGGTTGTTATGACCGTTTTTATAGGTTCACTTCGGGTGTGTTTGGTTTAGAGAAAATTTGAGGAAAAAGAAGTTTAAGGGAAAATGAAAAGAAATCTTTTGTTTGGTTTAGAAAAAATTTGGGATGAAAAACTAAATGGAAAGTTGATGTAAAATAGGAAGGAAATTTTGTTTAAATTAAAGAATGTTTTAGTATTTTCTTCAAAATTTTCTACTCCTAACCAAACAAGGGGTAAATAAGATGGATTTCATGGGGAATTCACTTTCTCTCAAACTTTCTTCAAACCAAACACATCGTTTGATTTAGGAAAAATAATGAGGAAAGAAAAATGGGAGGAAAAGTGAATTACCTATGGAATCCATCTCATTTTCCTTTGTTTGATTAGTGATGGAAAACCCTTGGGAAAGTGTTCAAACACTCTTTGTTTTGTTAAATTTTCCAACTCATTTTTCATCTAATTTTCCCTCCCTAACTTTCTCTTAACCAAACAAGGGGTACTTTCTCAGTTTTCTTCAAATTTTCCTTTCCCATAATTTTCCTAAACCAAACACAGCCTTAGATTCCATATATACCATACACCGCAATAATAATGGACTTGTTCAGCCTCATGTGTGCTATGTGATAATTAGTTCACGCCTCTCTTTCTTGTTTGTTTGTCATCGTCATCTGCAGTTTACAGGGAAATTCACACTGGGAAGAGAGAAGCGACGACACCGAAAGAAAACGAGTCAAAAAAGAAAAGTAAGATATCAGCAAGCGAAACAGCCTCAAGGAGTAAGAAAGCAACAAATGCGTCAAACACTAAGAACAATAAATCAGCAAAGAAGAAAGTCCTAAATGGAACAAAATCAAATTCGAAGAATAAAAAAGCTGTAAATGGAACTCCATCAACATCAACCAAGAAGGCCAAGAAAAAATAGCAAGTGACAGACCAGGTCATAGATGCTTCCAGTGCGGAGCTGAGTTGATGGGCGTGTTTTAACATCTTTAGCCGTTAGTATCTTTGAGCTGTGAATATTTATGATGCATGTGTTGTTGCATCAGGTCTGAGAGTGATCAATTCATGTAGAATGATGCATTTGGCCTTGTTGTTGTGCCACCTGTTGTTTGAAAATGTAACTGTCCGATCAGTTGGACTCTGTGAACTTCTCCTGTGCGTCTCAGTGATTCTCTTCTTCTTCTTCCACAGGGTCGTGGGTGTCTGTCTGGCACTCATCTTGTTTATCATCTGCTCCATCTTTTGGGATCATAGGATGAACGAAATGCAGCCTCAGCCGACCAACCTCTCTGCACGCATGCAGAATCTCCGGTCTAGGAATCCTTTCCTCTATCAGGATGAACCTTCCATCTTGCCTGCAGGATTTGAAACGAACCCAATGCGTCCCAGCTTGGTTACCCATGCTAGTGAGGGGCGGTGGAAATGTTCCTCTGCTGGTCCTGAACCTCATGGTCTCCTGTTTCGCTGCTGTCTCCAGTCTTGACTGCTTCACTATCCCTGTCTGCGTACTGTTCTGCCACCCACTCAGCTCATTCTTCACATCATCAACGTCAAAGCTCTCGAAGCCCAGACTTTCCGTGCAGAGCTGCAGGCTTTCTAAACTCATGGACGACGTGCTCTTCTTCCTGCGACTTTTGACATGTATAGTTTCTGAACTCATCAAGTCTGCAGGTGCTTGATTCACTTCATGCTTCCTGGATTTCAAGTTGGTGGCCGAGGAAGAAGGAGGGTCCAACAAGCAGGCAGGCTCATAAAAGTGAAGCTCTCCGAATATCTCAGTGAAGGAAGCTGATGGATGAATCCGGTCAAACGGCTTGTTATTGTTCCGTGACAGTGACTCGATTAGAGTTGGATTCTCAGGCATCGGCTTCCCGAAGATGTGCTCCAGGCTCCCATAGGTGGCCATGGTTAGATCTGCTGCTGGCGTCCTAGAAGTATTTTGGGACAAGATGATGAGAGATGGGCAGAAAACTGAAGGTACTGCAACCAAACTAGTTTGGAAAATGGACTAGGGAGAGCTTGTAATCAATAAGAGGGTGGCCATGAAGTTGAAGCTAACTGTGGATGAGCAGTTTTGTGATGTTAGGTCATGTTCAAATTTTTGATAGTATCGTATGAGTATGAATATATTAAAAATGCACGAGAAATGACTTGCAACGACTCTCATTACACTTGGTATGTGGCCCTGGCCACTAAAAAAAAAAACGTAAATCACATGAAGCAACAGGTGTACCTCTCAGTTTCATATCTTAAGAATCTTGCTTCTTTTCTTTTTCTTTTCTGGGTGGTGAATCATATCTTCATACACCTATTGTCAGCTGTCTAAAGTCTCCACAAGTTCTCCCCTTGCAGGTTGCAGCTACCTTGGCAGGTTCTGAGACTGCGCCAAGTGTGGTTTCTGAGATGATTCTTGGTGGCTGACTTCTATATGCCCTGCCACTGTAGGAAATGAAAACCTGCTTGACTTCTACAGAACGAAAGATTAAAAAGAGTGACTGAAGTAAGTGCCTGCAGTTCTACAGCCACTTGTTTGTTTAATGGAAAACCAAGCTGAGTTCGACGCATTTTACATACAGACAAGGAAGCAGCCAAAGAGTGAAAATCACGTCGGAAAAATTAATCACTCAAAAAAGAAATTCGGGTATGCGCGACTGACAAATACTTCCCCCATTATATCCATGCCTGGATTCGTTCTGATTGGTAATCAATACGGCTAAAATTGCACACATCCTTGGCCTTTTCTGCATGCCTTATTGCAGCCCTGCGGTTCTTTGCCCTGTCCTTCTGTAGGCCTGGCTGTTTAAACTGCCTGAACTTTCTCTTCTCAGCATCTGTAGAGATCCAAAGGCCAGTATCACTATCATCCCAAACGACCGCTTCGCTAGTGGGGGCTTCGTGCAGATGCATTATGTCACAAGCCGTCAACTCTTCCCCAAGACTAGGAGGCTTGTCTATGAAGTGCCCACACTGGCAAGCATGAAAGTCTGTGTTAAGATTAATATGACCGGAACTGTCGAAGTTGGGGTTTTCAGTGATGAAGCTGTTCTCTGTCTCTTCATTTTCACTGGCAGTATCTTCCAGATATAGCTGAGGGGGACTGTGATGGCCGTTCTCATCAGAAGGCTCGAGATGGGGGGCTGGTTCTGACTCTGCCACAAAGTCTTCTCTTTCTTTTAGCATCCTCAGAATAAGAGATTTAAGATAGTTCATCACTTGTACTGCATACATCAATGCTGTCAGAGGATCTGCCATCTGCAATATTATTTTCATTCATTAGTTGCCGAATCATATCTGCCTAGAACTTGAGCCTACGTGCCGCTATATTTGCCCAACACAACATCAACCTCTAAGGTGCAGGATAAGAAACATGTTACAGTTGTACATACCTGGGTCATGTTCGGGGCGAAAACCGTTGCTATGTTATGTGCATTCATCTTATTCACATGCTCCATTTGGACAACATCCGCCATTAAATTGAGAGCCCAATCAAGTAATGCAGCTTCTGTCGGAGGCAGAAGTCTCACAAGTTGAGCACATTCCTCTTCTGTTTCGCATTGCATCACTTGCTCCGGAGCAAATGAATCCAAAATCCCAGTTGGCAGTTCTCTAAACCACGCCTGCACAAAATTCGGACGCCAAGATGTCAAACCAAATACGCACACGCAAGTTATGGTCAGACTCGAGCAAACAGCTACTATTATTTATCGATGATTCAAAACATCAAGTATCATCACTGTACAAAGCTCAAACCTTGATCAGTCCAGCTAGGCAGTGAATATCAGTGCCTTCTGGCACAACTCCTCTATTGAGTTGATCCCGAACGTACTCTTCCTGGCTATTTTCTCCATTGATCCTGAAAATCCCTTCTGCCTGCAGAATCAAACTCGTAAGATGAAATGTGAAAGTAAGCAGCTACATTGAATTTCATGAGAAAACTAAGGGGACTATGATCGACTATTAAGAATTGAATTGTGCAACAAAAAGTACCTGCAACCCTCCCTGAGCATACAAATGCCTTTGCATCAGAAGTAGAATGGTAGGAACACTGTTGCCCCTGGAGTCATAAGAGAGCTGCATGGATTCTGTAGAAACTCCAAATACGGAAGTACTGCACAAGCATTGCTCGAGGTCAGATAAATCATTCTCATCTACAAGCTTATAGAACAAAGGAGCTGATGAGATCTTTCCGAAACTTTTCTTCGTAGAGTGGACGACAACTGCCATATCAATCTACTCTGGCACTAATTACAGCTACCAAACTTCTATGTCATACTAATATATGCAGTAAAATAGAGAACAGCTACTTACAGATCACCTGTCCTGAAAATCAATATGAAAAACGTATAAATTCAATAAAGAACAATTCTTTACAAACAGATGCTGACTAGATTCCGTTGTAGGTTAGTAAAATGACAAACAGCCATCCACATCAAGAACTGTCACCAAAAGGAAAAGGCATTAATTTGGCACCACCCTTAGGAACAGGTAGAAAAAGCAAGCAGGCAGATCTTCACAGCAAACAAAGATCAGAGTAATCAGTAATGCATGTGAAGCAACCACTACAAAACATGCCCCCAATCAGCAGAAGCTTACAAAGAACATGGGGACCAAGATCAAGCATAAAATGAAAATATCAGGATAAAAGCTAAAGTCCTGAAAGATGCAGGATACAAACTGATAATCTCACCTGGCACTGGGTGGTCTTCTGGGCACTTCTGGTTCGAATTCAACCGGCAACCCAAGAAACCCGTTGAACCGGTCGAAGGTGACATGCGCCACGTGTCTGACATTCGTCGGCCAGCCGATCTCCATGGACCCTGGCTCATCCCTGTCGCTCTTGCAAGCCAGCAAAGACTTCCTGAACACGGCCACGAGCAGCGTCAGCACCGAAATCTGATCCGTGCTATCTTCATCCTTTACTTCCTCGCCCTCAAAGACCCCAACATCCCCCTCGTCGACCGACGGCGATGGGGCTGCGAAATGAGAGGGCGAGTGGAGAATCTCTGTAGTCGCCATGGAAACCCCCAGATGTAAGAAAGACCCAATAATCAAGATGGCAGCTTTGAAAAATGTGAGGCGAAATTGAGAAAAGGGGGTTGATGGGTAGGGTTCGAATCGAGGATTACACAAGTGTTGGTGGTGGCTGACCGGAATCGAGGATGACCAGGCTTACGGGTATGGTTGATGTTGCTGGAGATTCGAGAAGAGAATGATATGGGAAGATAGTGGGAAAGGTTTAATTGCTGATGATGTGCTTTTTGATAAAAAATATATTATTATTATTATTTATTATTCCTAAATTCATGTATTTTTAAAAAATAATCTACTATAATAACAGAATAGGATGGGAGCGTCGCTCCATCCGGGTCGGGTCGGGTCGGGTCGGGCCGTTCGGGGCGGGTCGGGTTGGTCGGTTCGGTTCGGTTCGATCGGTTCGATCGGATCGGTTCGGTTCGATCCCAGTTGGCTCGGTTTGGTTTGAAACAGGTTGGTTTGAAACTGTATTTGGTTTGGTTGGGCCGTTCGTCGCGACGCTCCCGGTCCGGTTCGGGTCGGGTCGGTTCAGGTCAGGTCGGTTCGGTTTGGTTTGAAATCGGTTAGTTTGGTTCGGTTTGTAATCGATCGGTTCGGTTTTAAATTTTCAGTTACGGTTTTAAATTTTCATTTCTAAAAATTTGATTCGATTTTTAATTTTATTCAAACAGAACCGAACCAAACCCGTCGGAACGACGGGTACGAATACTTGTACAATATACTAGAATGGCATTAGCATCATCTATCCATAATCAATTCATTGTGTTTGATCGGGTAAATATTAATTAGGACAGAAATATTTAATTTTTCGAAAATAGGAAATATTATTATATGATGAGATATGCTATTGATAGTGTCCACAATTATGTGGTGGTGAGAGCCCACTTGAAAAATTCCCTATTTGAAAATGCAAATTAATAATTGTGATTAATAAGAAATATCATTACCCTTGAATCATTGATGAATCAATTTTATTTTTAGTAGTAGAATTGGAGAATAAATAAAAAAATAGAAATATCTCGATTTCAAATTTCACAAATGATTGAGTGTGTGAGTATTTTCTTTGCGTTTATTTTATGATTATAAAAAATAATTAATTTATTTTTAAAATAGTAATTATGATATAATAATCATTTATAGAATTTTAAACATCTCACAAAAATAAACTATAATATTTATTTATATTATAAAAGGCATCTATGGCATCTAAAACAACTATTTTCAATGTGCTAAAAAAATCGTTAGAATCATGATTGTTCTCAAAATAAAATATTTGAATTTCATTACTTAAATTATACACTCTTGATTTGAAGTGCATACAATCAAATTTTATAACAAGAAATAAGTTGTCTGGATTTCTAAATATTAAAACCAATTAGAAGTTTGTAAGAAACATTAGGAAATATAGT
>NQLW01000056.1:897829-926925 GCA_002312845.1 Kalanchoe fedtschenkoi
CCATTCCGCGAAGTTCGCTGAAGACGGAGTTTCTGGAGGATCATGAGCGAGCCTTGCTGGATGGTAGGTTGGGGGACGGCCACTGTAAAGCCCTGAAGCCTAAAATTCTTGATGCCACGGGGGAGGACCGGATCATTTCGTTGAGGAAGTGGGATATGAAAAAGGATAATGGGTCTGCCACTACCATCATCTATAATTTGAACAAGCCATGGTTTGACATGGTGAAGGCTAATGGCTGGGAAGCTGGTGATCTGGTTCAGGTGTGGGCTTTCAGAGTTGAGGAAGAGCTAGGCTTGGCTATTGTCAAGCTTGAAGAAAATTGACTACAACTTTCAGAGTTAATGTCGTTGGTGTTTACTGTTAATTTCCTTTTAATCTTATGTTTGTTTCAGTTGATGATCTCATCTCATCTCTGAAACCTCCAATTATCCTGCTTCTCTTTCCTTAGTTGCTTTCATCAGCTCTTTCTTCAGTTTCCTGCATTTATGTCGCCTCTACGTGTAAGTGTGTTTGAGTTGATTGTATGGTACAAACAGCGTGGATTTAATATAGCAAACAACATTTAATTCTGAGCAAAATAAAATCTGCTTGCCCCGACTCCATTGAAATATTGCCTGCCAAATAAAGGAACTGTGAAAGTCTTCTGAAGGAGATGGAAGTCTTCTTTGTTTCCATCCACTCAGTCTATACTGAATTTAGAGGTCAATAATGCCCGGGAATTCTACTGAAGAAACACCCTTGCAAAAATCTTATTATGTATCTGCTCCGGCTTACTAGAAATCTGAAGGTTCATGTGGCTATGTTGCCTACAAATTGATCTGAACCAAATCACATATACTCACGTCCAAATGGTGCCTGATGTCTGGAAGAAGTTGAATTCCTTGGGATCCAATCCTTCTAGTTGACTTGAATCATGTTTTAGTTTCATTAATGAATACAGTTCGGATTGTTCGAGGGCGATGAGTCTTCCTCTTGAAAACGACACGATGCATCAAAGAAAGGGAGATTTTCTGAGGCGAGCTGGCCATGGCTGTGGTTGGACTCACCAAGTCGACGATCCAGAACTCGAGCAAAGTCTTTGGGACCGATACTGCGATAAGTTTTTTTTTTAACTATTTCCTCTTATCGATTTTTTTGCACTTTCATCCATTCATCTGCCTAGCTTTAAGTAACAATGTGGTCAGTACGGATTAGCGAATGTTCAAGTGCTCTGACAAACAGATTTTTTATTGGATATAGTTCAACGCGTGAACTGTGACATACAAATGAAAAAAATAAAATAAAAATCATTAGACATATTGCTATGACCATTTAGACGGGCACACGTGCAGGTGTGTTCGGATTTCAAAGCCAGTCTATCTGCTCCCACGAGAATTCGGGGTCCTGACCGAGAGATTCCATGTCTAGATCATCAATGTCTGGATTATCTCGTCCATCGTCTCCCGCAGCCAAAGCTCCCGGACGGCTGGTCTCCCCGACCAAATGCACGTTCTGAGGTATCAGGTTTGGCTCATTCTCAACTGGCAGTCCGATGAGTGTCTCACCCGTCGCCACTCCCGATGGGCGTCGATCAAATGCTCTGAAATTGCCAGAGATCACATACACCCGGCAGACGCTGTATTCTCGCCTCAGCTGCACACATGGTGAGTACTAAGCTGTCAACTGTTGACATGCAGAGATTTTTCGATGGTCACAGTAAATTCACCAATCAAATATCTGTCACATATCACATAGACTCTCGACTTTTCTACTCATCTACTGCGTAAACATCTAAAAAAGCATATTACATGCAATGATTGCGTATTTATGTAAGTACCAATTAGATACATCGTACCTTGAGGACAGAAGTACTGCATGCGGCAGCGGCAGCGTCGTCTTGCGCAATGGCCAGATACTCATTTATCTTCCATTTGGTCTTCGTCCCAGTTGGAGCTTTTCCGGTATAGAACACCATTGTCCTCTTCACTCCAATGGCTCGGTTATCCGTAGAATACACGTAGCCAGGAGACCCCGTGGCCTTCCAGTACCCGGACGCCGTGGTGCGGTTCGGCCGCCCTCCCTGCGCTTCCCGGTGCTGTCTCGGCGCGAAGAAGAACCACTGCTCCGTGTCCCCTCGGCACAGCTCCCCTGCATGCTCTACAAACAAACAAAAAAAGGCGGTGAGAGCTAGAGCTTAGCGGAAGGAAACAAGTTAATTCGTTCCTCTTCGGTTTGGAAGAGCCACTGACGTGGAAGCTGCCATGGCTCGAGCTCGTATATGTTCAGCTCGGGGATGACGCGGTGGAGGTCAGGCCTCTAGTTCTCGAGTTTGTTGCGCAGGTAGAAGGAAACGAGCTCCTCCTCGGTGGGGAAGAAGCGAAACCCAGGTGCCAATTCCTCCATTTTAAGCGGTTGCTGCGTTGGGTTTGAGCTTGTGCGGTTGCAGTCTATAATGCATTAAGGAAGCAGAAGCTGGGTAATGATACTTATAGATGGTGAGACATATAAGGAAGATGTGGTACTGTTGGTCAGATTGAGCAATTAGCCGAGTAAAATTGGAAAACTTTTGTGTCTGTGGGGCTTCGTACGTTTGAGATGGAAACTTGGTACGCGCTTACAATGCGACAAACTTTTTTGCGTAGGGATCCAAACCGTTTGATTTGGGTGAGATCTCATTCATCTAAACTCAACTCATGATTATGATTTATTACAAGTATTCGTACCTGTTCCGACGGGTTTGGTTCGGTTCTGTTCAAATAAAATTAAAAATCGAATCAAATTATTAGAAATGAAAATTTAAAACCATAATTGAAAATTTAAAACCGAACCGATCAATTACAAACCGAACCAAACCAACCGATTTCAAACCGAACCAAACCAACCGATTTCAAACCAAATTGAACCAAATCGACTGAACCGAACCGACCCGACCTGAACCGACCCGACCCGAACTCACAATCCTATTCTGTTATACAAGGCAGAGTACCCGTCGAACCGACGGGTTTGGATCGGTCCGGTTCAAAAAAAAATTAAAAATCGAATCAAATTATTAGTTATCGGTTTTTCGAAATTTGAAACCAAAAATTTAAAACCAAACCGATTCACTAACATTTAAAACCGAACCAAACCAAACCAAACCAAACCAAACCAAACCAAACCAAACCAAACCAAACAACCGGTACTAAACCAAACCGACTAAATTCAAATCGAACCGAACCAACCTGAGCCGAATCGACTGGGATCGAACCAAACCGACCGGAGCATCGCGACGCTCCCAATCGTATTCTGTTATATATATAGATATATAGATATCTACATTTATTATTCAAATATTCAATCATCAAATCATAAATAAATAAATAAATGTAATTTAAAATTTATGAATTATTTTAAAAGAATAATTTCAAATTTTTAGAAAATATTTGTAAAAATATTTACAAGCCCGAACCAGAATTTGGATTTACAGTGCCATGCGGCATTAGGAACTGGTCAATCAGAGGGAACTTGTATCGAAGTGTAACCTGGTTATTTTTCTCTATTGTGGCACCCCATGTTTACTTCATGCTCATCCAGCAAGTCAGCCCCAAGAGTCAAAACAGCTTCTTCTTTTTTTCTATCGAATATTTCGACCGAATTTTTTTACAAATTGTTGCTGCTATTAGCAGTCTACACTCTACAAATCGATGGTAATAAAAATGAATAAATCGTTATTATTAGTATCAGCGGATTGGATACGATTAAATACGGATAATAACAAAGTAAGGTTGAATGTATTTAATAAAAATTTATGATAAAATAGATTGGAAAAAAAAAAAACAGAACAACTGTTGTCGCGCGTCTTTGTATATTGTATGGAATTCAAACGAGTGAGATATCTAAGATAACCTTATCCTTCCTTTGGTTAAAAGAACAAGAGAGTGTAAGGGGAAAATAGCTATCAAAACCGTATCGGAAGTTAAATCGGTGCAAAATCCGATTTTTGATTTATCAGTTGAACCGGTGATTTGGATCGATTTGATCACTAATCTAATTACTCATAATTTTTAATATAAATATAATTAATAACGTTAAAAATCAATAAAATCAGCCTGGTCGAGTGGAAATTGGGTTACCTATTAAGCTTTTGAGAGGACTTTGGATTAATCCCCATTGAATTCATTTTGGACTTAATTGGCTTTTATTTGTAGATTTATTTTAATATTTTTTAATTAGGGTATTTTATATAATAATTAAATATTAAACCAGTTCCATAAATCGGCCGGTTCGCAACGGTTTAGTCGATTTTAGCGGTTCAATCCGGTTGACCGAGTTCTGAATGCATAGTTGTAATATAAATACAATCGGACTAGAACTTTCAGAATTAATGTCGTTGGTGTTTACTGTTAATTTCCTTTTAATCTTATGTTTGTTTCAGTTGATGATTTCATCTCAGAAACCTCCAATTATCCTGCTTCTCTTTCCTTAGTTGCTTTCATCAGCTCTTTCTTCAGTTTCCAGCATTTGTGTCGCCCCTACGTGTAAGTGTGTTTGAGTTGATTGTATGGTACAAACAGCGTGGATTTAATATAGCAAACAACATAATTCTGAGAAAAATAAAATTTGCTTGCCCGACTCCATTGAAATATTGCCTGCCAAATAAATGAACTGTGAAAGTCTTCTGAAGGAGATTGAAGTCTTCTATGTTTCCATCCACTCAGTCAATACTGAATTTAGAAGTCAATATTGGCTGGGAGTTCTTCTGAAGAAACACCCTTGCAAAAATCTTATTATGTACCTGCTCCGGCGGCTTACTAGAAATCTGAAGGTTCATGTGGCTTATGTTGCCAACAAATTGATCTGAACCAAATCACATATATTCAGGTCCAAATGGTGCCTGATGTCTTGAAGAAGTTGAATTCCTTGGGATCCAATCCTTCTAATTGACTTAAATCATGTTTTAGTTTCATTAATGAATACAGTTCGGATTGTTCGAGGGCGGTGAGTCTTCCTCTTGAAAACGACACGATGCATCAAAGAAAGGGAGATTTTCTGAGGCGAGCTGGCCATGGCTGTGGTTGGACTCACCAAGTCGACGATCCAGAACTCGAGCAAAGTCTTTGGGAAACATCCGATACGGCGATAAGTTTTTTTTTAAGTATTTCCCCTTGTCGATTTTTTTGCACTTTCATCCATTCATCTGCCTAGCTTTAAGTAACAATGTGGTTAGTACGGATTAGAGAATGTTCAAGTGCTCTGACAAGATCTGGCTGCCGTTTCTATGAGGTTATCAGATTCTTTAATGGATATAGTTCAACACGTGAACTGTGGCATACAAAATGAAAAAAATAAAATAAAAATTATTGGACTTATTGTTATGACCATTTAGACGGGCACACGTGCAGGTGTGTTCGAATTTCAAAGCCAGTCTATCTGCTCCCACGAGAATTCGGGGTCCTGACCGAGAGATTCCATGTCTAGATCATCAATGTCTGGATTATCTCGTCCATCGTCTCCCGCAGCCAAAGCTCCCGGACGGCTGGTCTCCCCAACCAAATGCACGTTCTGAGGTATCAGGTTTGGCTCATTCTCAACTGGCAGGCCTGTGAGTGTCTCACTCGTCGCCACTCCCGATGGGCGTCGATCAAATGCTCTGAAATTGCCAGAGATCACATACACCCGGCAGACGCTGTATTCTCGCCTCAGCTGCCACATGCAGAGATTTTTCGATGGTCACATTAAATTCACCAATCAATATCGGTCACATATTATCACATAGGCTCTTGACTTTTCTACTCATGTGCGTAAACATCTAAAAAAACATATTACATGCAATGATTGCGTATTTATGTAAGTACCAATTAGATACATCGTACCTTGGGGACAGAAGCACTGCATGCGGCAGCGGCAGCGGCAGCAGCGTCGTCTTGCGCAATGGCCAGATACTCATTCATCTTCCATTTGGTCTTCGTCCCAGTTGGAGCTTTTCCGGTATAGAACACCATTGTCCTCTTCACTCCAATGGCTCGGTTATCCGTAGAATACACGTAGCCAGGAGTCCCCGTGGCCTTCCAGTACCCGGACGCCGTGGTGCGGTTCGGCCGCCCTCCCTGCGCTTCCCGGTGCTGCCTCGGCGCGAAGAAGAACCACTGCTCCGTGTCCCCTCGGCACAGCTCTCCTGCATGCTCTGCAAACAAAAAAAAAAGGCGGTGAGAGCTAGAGCTTAGCGGAAGGAAACAAGTTAATGCGTTCCTCTTCGGTTGGGAAGAGCCACTGACGTGGAAGCTGCCATGGCTCGAGCTCGTATATGTTCAGCTCGGGGATGACGCGGTGGAGGTCAGGCCTCTGGTTCTCGAGTTTGTTACGCAGGTAGAAGGAAACGAGCTCCTCTTCGGTGGGGAAGAAGCGAAACCCAGGTGCCAATTCCTCCATTTTAAGCGGTGGTTGCGCTGGGTTTGGGCTTCTGTGGTTGCAGTCTATAATGCATTAAGGAACCAGAAGCTGGGTAATGATACTTATAGATGGTGCGACACATAACGAAGATGTCGTACTGTGGGTCAGATTGAGCAATTAGCCGAGTAAAATTGGAAAACTTTTGCGTCTGTGGGGCTTCGTACGTTTGAGATGGAAACTTGCTACGCGCTTATAATGCGACAAACTTTTTTGCGTAGGGATCCAAACCCGTTTGATTTGGGTCCAGAGATCTCATTCATCTAAACTCAACTCATGATTATGATTTATTATATCTACATTTATTATTCCAATATTCAATCATCAAATCATAAATAAATAAATGTAATTTAAATTTTATTAATTATTTTTCAAAGAATAATTTCAAATTTTAGAAAATATTTGTAAAAATATTTACAAACCCGAACCAGAATTTGGATTTACAGTGCCATACGGCATTAGGAACTGGTCAATCAGAGGGAACTTGTATCGCAGTGTAACCTGGTTATTTTTCTCTATTGTGCACCCCATGTTTACTTCATGTTCATCCAGCAAGTCAACCCCAAGAGTCAAAACAGTTTTTTTTTTCTATCGAATATTTCGACCGAATTTTTTTACAAATTGTTGTTGCTATTAGCAGTCTACACTGTACAAATCGATGGTAATAAAAATGAATAAATCGTTATTATTAGTATCAGCGGATTGGATACGATTAAATAGGGATATTAACAAGTGAGGTTGAATGTATTTAGTAAAAATTTATGATAAAATAGATTGGAAAAAAAACAAACAGAACAACTGTTGTCGCGCGTCTTTGTATATTGTATGGAATTCAAACGAGTGAGATAATTAAGATAACCTTATCCTTCCTTTGGTCTAAAGGACAAGAGAGTCTAAGGGAAAATAGTAATCAAAACCGGACCGAAAGTCAAATCTGTGTGAACTCTGATTTCTGAATTATCAATTGGACCGGTGGTTTGGATTGGTTCGATTACTGATCTGATTATTCATAATTTTTAATATAAATATAATTAAGAACGTTAAAAATCAATAAAATCAGCATGGCCGAGTGGAACCTGAGCTGCCAAGCTTTTGAGAGGGCTTAGGATTGATCTTCATTGAGTTCATTTTGGACTTAATTGGCTTTTATTTGTAGATTTATTTTAATATTTGTCAATTAGGATATTTTATATAATAATTAAATATTAGACCGGTTCCATAAACCAGCCGGTTCGCAATGGTTTAGTCAGTTTTTAGCGATTCAGTCCGGTTGACCGAGTTCTGAATGCATAGTTGTAATATAAATACACTCGGACCGGACGAATCTCATCGGTTCATGGTTCCACCGTTTGAGCCGATTCGATCTGGTTTTAATAACTACGGGAAATATGCAAAACAATCTTAAAAATAAAATCAAACGAGCATTGTTTTGATAATGAAGTGCAGGGGATTGTTTTGTAAATATATGAAATATTTTTGAGATTGTAATTGATTAACGGTTGATAAACACGAAATTTGTAATTTGCAAAAAAAAAAAAAAAACTTTACGCCCAAAGTTCATGTTTTTTATGTTTTTTTCTAAAAATTATATTTTCATGTTTCCTTAAAAAAAATTCATATGAAATAAAACTAAGAAAATTTATGAAAATAAAATCTGTATTACCGTAATTACAAACTCAAAAATATTACTATCTCCAATTTGTAACCGGCAGCATTACGGACTTTATTTTCGTACTAGTCCCACAAACATATAATAAATGACATGAACATAAATGAGAAAATATTTATTTTCCAAAGTTTATCCTCATAGTTTTCAAAGCAAGCAGAGGGTTGTTATGACTTGGTCAATTAACTGGCAAGTTTGTGTTCATATAATAATTATCGAATGCAAATCAGATTTGCCGACCTTTTTGCTTTTTCTTCCTCTGAGGTCTTGTTTGGGCATCACGTCCCGCATAATAATTCAAAATTCAAAATTCCTGTCACATTTATTTATTTGGACCTTATACTTTGAAGTTAAATTCATTATAGACCAATTCACGTAATATTTATGAGCATGGTCGTCAATATTTGAACATGAAAGTTATCAAACCAATTAAACGCTCTCTTAATATATTATATTGACTTTTGTTTTTGATGCAAATGCTCAGTTATTAAATAGTACTTTCTCAGTTCTCTTTTATTTGTCACTTAATTGAACTTATTTGTCTTTTTTACTTATCACTCAACAATTCTAACATGAATTTATTTCTCATAACCTCCTTAAAAGTCAAACATTAATTATAAATTTTATCTTTTCAACAACAATTCAAATCATCTCACCAATCCTCATCTATTTTTCTTCTCTTCTCAACCAACTTCCAAAATTGTCTCATTCTTTCCTCCTTAAATTTCTCCCTTAATTCACGAGCTTTTTGGCTGCTCAACATGTAATACCGGACAGAGGAAGTACTCCCTCTGTCCTCTTTTATATGTCACTTAACCGAATTTTTTTGTCCACTTTTACTTGTCACTTACCAATTTTCAATGCGTATTTAATATCAACAACTACCTTAAAATGTCAAACATTAATCACTTCATTATCATAATCAATAAAAAATACATTCCTCACCAATAATCATCTACCAATTTTACTTTTTGCACGAACTTTTTCAAAAAAATGTTAACCACCTACCTATTAAATTTGTTCAACCGCTAGCATTAACTTAACTTTAATCTACTCAAATTAACCGTAAACGACATGTATTAGAGGACGGAGGGAGTACTTCTTAACTTCAATGTGGAAATTATCAATAATAAATGAACATACATTAATTTCTGAGTACATTAGGGGTGTATTTGATATGAAAAAAATTTGGTGGAAAGAAAAATTTGAAGAAAATGAGAAAGAATCCTTTGTTTGGTTTAGAGAAAGTAAGAAAGGGAAAATTAGTTGAAAAATTATATAAAAAATTAGATAGAAAATTTTAACAGAATAAACAGAGTTTTACTACTTTCATAACAAATTTTCACCTCTAGCCAAACAAAAGAAAATTGGATGGATTTCATGAGGAACTCATTTTCCATCAAATTTTTCTTTTCATCAATTTTTTCCTAAACCAAACACAACCTTAAGGTGATGGTTTTTTGTGAGGCGAAATGAATTCGTTGAATGATCATCCAAAACGTTATTTTGTGAGCTAAGGTTCATATGACCTAAGGTTTAGAACGGACTAAATGAATTTATTTTGTATTTTAATTTAAAACTACTATATGACGTGATACATTTTAAGCGCATAAAAATAAAAAAAATCTGTTAGTCTTTTTTTTTCTTTAAAATAATGCATAACAATCAAAATCTATTTCACGATTTATACAATGAATATATCATAAATAATTATTAGACTATCACCTTATATATGTTTTTTTTTGGAAGAGAATATCAGAAATAATGTCGCCCCGTCGCGCATCCACACTACGAACGGCCTGTGCGGCTTCGCCTTTACTATGCTTTAAAGGAAGAACACGCGTTGAGCAGATAGACACATTGACCATCCTCCTCCTCTAGCCTCCAATTTCCTGTGTCTTTCCATGCCTTTAGGCTGTGTTTGGTTTAGAGAAAATTGTAGGGAAAAGAAAATTTAATGAAAAATGAAATTCATTATGGATTTTATTTTATTTTTTTTTGTTTGATTTAGAATAGAAAATTTGAAAAAAAGTTTCAAAACTTCTTTTAATTTACCATAACTTTCCTTCTAATTTTTCACATAATTTTCTTTTCCTCATATTTTTCATCTAAATCAAATATTAAATTTTACCAATTTTCCTCCATATTTTCCTTTCCACTAAATTTTTACTAAACCAAATACAGCCTTACTGTATCATGTCAACCATCCACAAAATCCTGAAGTCAGCAGCGTCTCTATCTCCACTTCTTCTCATTTTCAATCCTTGCCTTAATTCGCCTGTACGTTCTCGACGCCTTGAATTATACTCTTCTTCAGAATTTCTAAAATTCTTAAATCCAATTCAACATAAACTAATTCCTTATTTTCTTCTAATGAAATAGCGCAGGGTTCGATTTGTAGGCTTAATTATATAAAGGGGTGATGTTGTATTTGTCGTGACTTCGGATACTCGAAGTGGAAAATGTATATAAGTCGACAGTTGTAACAATAATTGTGAGAAAAAATAAACGTTGTGCTTTCCCTGTGCAATTACTGTTCTTTTTCTTCTCAGTTTCTGACCTAAATCTCCAGAAACCGGCGAAGCTCCGGTAGCACAATCCACGGACTATTCACATCTTCAATGTTTATTTGAAAAATAAGACAATAGAACATGTTGAGCATGGTGGTATTATCCCACATCGCCCAGTGAAGGCTCTAAATTGATCCTAATATATAATTGGTCTCTCCCACTCATTGTCAATTGGTTTTGAGTGTGGATCCGACAAATTTACATGGTATCAGAGCGGGTTTTGACCGCACTCTTAGAACATGCCCGTGACGGTTAACTAGGTCCGCACGAGGTCCCACTTGTCGAGGTTAACAAAGGTCCTCGCAAGTGAGGGGGAGTGTTGAGCATAGTAGTATTATCCCACATCGCCCAGTGGAATCTCTTAAGAGATCCTTATATATGGTTGGGCTCCCCCACTCATTGTCAATTGATTTTGAGTGTGGATCCAACAATTCTACATGGTATCAGAGCGGGTTTTAGCCGCACTCTTAGAAGATGTCCGTGACGGTTAACTAGGTCCGCACGAGGTCCCACTTGTCGAGGTTAACGAAGGTCCTCGCAAGTGAGGGGGAGTGTTGAGCATAGTGGTTTATCCCACATCGCCCAGTGGAGGCTCTAAATTGATCCTTATATATAGTTGGGCTCCCCCACTCATTACCAATTAATTTTGAGTGTATATCCAACAATTCTACAGAACAAGCATTATTATTATCAGTTCAACTTGGTTGCAGCTTTACTTTCTAATTAAAATGTATTTATTTTACTTGCATGATACAAATTAAAACAAAATTTTTAGGCAATCTATATCTATCATGTGGATTTTTGTGACTCAATTAATTCGGGAAAAAAACTCAAAAGAAGTTCAAACTTGCATCATTTACCAAATTATGGTATGAACTATCGTATTTTTCAAATATGATGCAAACACCATTAATACAATCCAACTCCGTTAAACCTTCAACAAATGTCGATAAAATAAATAAACAATTTAATTATATATTAAAAACTAAACTAAACGTCCTCCACTCCGCTAATGTACTTTCACTAATCATATTAAACTAGCATATACTTTTAACACCAATCATATTTCACTAACATGTCAATTTAATTAAACTGACTAGTTATACTATTTTGTAGTTTGTACACACAATCCTCTGATGTACTTTCACTTATCTGCAAATATCTCATAAACTATTAAAATGACCATTTGCTCTCTCCGTTTTAAATTAAGGTAAATTTAAAAAATATTTTTATCTGATTTCAAATCATATAGCGTACTTTGTAATTTTTCAATTCAAGAGCTATAAGACTAATTTTGAAACAAAAATATTAAAATTCATGGTATTTAATACACCAACACTAAAAATCATATAGTCTATTGCATGATAACGAGAATTCACACTTAAGCAGATGAATTATAGTATTTTTTTAATTTTAAAATCAATCTCAAAGTACTTGAATTGAAAATTTACAAAGTACGGTACTTGATTTGAAATCAGATGAAAGTACAAATAATGTATTTATAATTTATCCACTATTGTTGTCTTTTACTTATCAATTAAAATGATGTGATTAGATTTTCAACGTAAATTATTTAAAATATAATTATTAGAAATCATGATAAAATTATGTTATTAAAGTAGAAATAGATAGGAATATATTAAGATCTATCTTTGTAACATTTTTCATAATATTTCATCTAAAAATAACAAGTCAAATCAGCTTCCATAAATTAAAAATGACAATTAAAAGACGATGGAGAGAGAATATTTGATGCTTTATTGTTTATATATGTTGGTTTGATTCTGTTTGTATATGTGAATTATAATAATAAAATTTATGTGATTAAATCTCAATATTTCTGAATCAATTTCTAATTCAATAATATATTTTTATCATATTTAATGCAAAAAGTGTCAAATAAAATAAAAGAGCAACAAACAAAAAGACTCATAATTGAAACACTAGCTTGTCTAAGTTAAAAATAAAAAATAAAAGAAAAACAATATTTACACACTCAATCATCAATGGAACTTGAATTCGAAATCTATGAAATATAAATCATCATCTGATCACTCAGTCATCACTGTAATTAGAGTAACATCTGTTTGTCTGCTACCATATCAATCTCTTAAAGCATCTACATCAAAACAAACTCAAAACTAGATTTATGTCATCTCACATAGGATTTGTGTCATGCCAACTCATTTTTATCACAAACATTCTTTTCACAAATCTTTTTTCCATATTGAAACAAAAGTTCTCACTCGGACCGCATGTCATATTATGTCTTTTAAAATTTTATATTATATTAATTACAAATTTCTTAAATTTATTAAATGTATCATTTTTGATATTTATGAATTCATATTATAATTAAAATTTCATCAAACAATAATAATGTATCAAAATTAACATTAAATCTAGTACATTCCAAGCTTGAAATAAATAAAAAACACTCAATAATATATCAAATATGACAAATATAACTTAATTCAAATCAAGTTCGCTAAATTGTTAAAATATATTAAACTAACGTGTTTTTATTACAAAATTTGTGTACTTTATAGTTTTGATTTACGATTTAATTAAAAAAATTATAATCACACTACTTAAAATATATTGAACTAACATTTTTTCATTAATATTTTGTATGTACTTTATTATTTTGGATTTACGATTAATTAAAAAAAGTATAATCACACTTCAATTTGAAATAACATATTATTGTAATATTACAAAATTTAATATGAATATCAATATTCGAGTATATATCATATATAACATTTTTAGTAAAAAAACTGTATGTGGTATATATTTTGTACGACATTTTTAAATTAAAAACAATGTATATTGTATATATTTTGTACGGCGCTTTTATCTTAAAAGCTCCGTATAGAGTATATACGACGCTTTTAAATTAAAAACGTCATATATACTCAATTCGAGAACCGCTTCGTGCAGACTAAGCAACGTTTTGTCAAAAAGTCATAAATCAACCTCAACATCGAAACGAAATACCTTTGATGTGGATGCTTTTAACAAAAATAGACAGAGATACCTATCATATATCCGGTCTCAAATCTCAATATTGAATATAAGCGGTAGCATCATGAGGAGTACATGAGAGCAAGAAACCGGTGGTGGTGGTGGTCACTTGTGTATAACGGTTCAATTCAGTTTGATATTTAGCAAAAATTTAAAAAGAATCATTCGTCATCAGTTTAAAAATTTTGAAATCAAACCAAATTACTAGCTTCAATGGAAAACTATATGATTTAATTTGGCTCAATTCATTTTTTTCATGAACTTTATTTACTTATTTATTAACTATATATATACGAGATATTTTATATAAATAATATTATATAATTACTAATGCATATTATATATTCAACTAAATATAAATATGATAAAAAATATAGTGACATAGTTCGGTTTGGTTTAGTTCGGTTTTACAAAAATATAAAATAGAACCAAACCATTAATCATCGGTTTTTAAAAAACTGAAACCATAACCGAACCACTAACATTCCAAACGAACCAATTATACCGGTTAGATTTGATTTATTAATTTATTGATTTTTATTTATACTCTTATTAGGGTGTTAATGGGTCTGGTCCAGATCCGTTTGAAAGGATCCAGATCCAGACTTATTTCATTTGAGTCCAGACCCAGATCCAGACCCAATAATTTTATACATAATGGACTCAAACTCAGATTTATTATTTTGACCCATTAGGACTATCAGACTCAAGATAAATTACTCTAATATTTAACTATCAAATAAAATAAATAAATAAATATCATTTTATGAAAATAATAAATTATAAAAATATATTTTATATTTAAATTCATTTCAATATTAAATTAATTTTAAAAAATATTAGTATTTTTTGGAATAATTTTTTTATTTTAGAAAATAATTTTTCTCTTTAAAATAAATATTTTTATACTTTTTAAATTTTATTTTTAATTTTTTTTAAAATTTATTTCTTATTTTTAAAATTTATTTATTTATTTATTATTTTTATGAAAATTTAATTTATTTAAATCAAAATAAATTATTATAAAAAAATTTAAAAAATTCATTATAAGAATCCAAATAGATAAATAAATCCAAAATACAAATGATTCCAAATTTAGATGTTCATGAGTCCGGAGATCCAAATAAACATATCCTAATATTATAAATACGTGTCTGAGCAGAAGCTGCTCGTCTGCTAGAAATGCCTGGCATTCCACTCGCATGATGAAAAATGTCATTCTTTAAGATGTCAAGTAAAAGCCTAGTCGGATTCGGTTTGAGCTAGTAGTAACTTGACCGACTTTCATGCGGTCGCGGTCAAGTTCCTGATCAACCTGTGCATCTGATGTTCCAGTAATGAATGATTAGAAGCCACTTGAAGTTCTCGTATTGGACATGGCAAAAGGTTGTTGGGGGTAGTTGGATACGCTATCAAAATCTGAGAACATGTTCGGTTAAAGGTGAATTTTCAATAAATCTTTTGATTTATATTGGATTGGCGAATTGTGTTTTACAAGCCCACGACAAGTGAGGAGACAGTTTAATATAAGGCGGTCTGAAATTCAGTATGATATTTGAGTTAGTTGTTCGATTTGAAATCAATATGTGAGACCTGAGACACGTATTAGAGGTTAAATATATGAATAAAGCCACACAAATATGAAAGACACGGTGAGGCTCACAAATGTGTGAGTGAGCTAGTATGAGTGAGCAGATACCAAATAGATTGGAGAGTTGCAGAGCAACTGAGAGAACATAGATTAAACCCCGAGAGAAGAAATTGAGTCAAAAATTGCGCACATACAAAGAAGACGAATGCCACAAATAAAGTTGTGTTTGGTTTAAGGAAATTTTGGTGGAAAAGAAAGTTTGAGGAAAAATTGAAAGGAAATGGAATCTTTGGAGGATTCCATCTAATTTTCCCTTATTTGGTTTCATAAGAAAAAATATTAAGAAAAATTGTTTGAAATACATTTTATTTTCCATGATCATGGAAAATTTCATAAGAAATATGTAAAAAATATCAATTTTTCATCACTTCATACATTGAATTCGATGAAATACATTGAATTTATTCAAAACATGATTATTTATTTGAGATACATTGAATTTGATTGGATTGATTCGTTATAGATAAAAATCACATTTTCCATTCAATTTTCCACCTAATTTTCTTTCCATCTTATTTTCCATTTAAACCAAACAAAGAATTTTACTACTTTTCCATCAAATTTTCCTTTCCATCATATTTTCCCTAAACCAAACACATCCTAAGTGAATAACGAAGTAATGATTGAAGTGGAGCGTGTCATTTTTTCAAATGAGGGAGAGATGATCGAGTATAGTCATTTGACGAGATGTCCCATATCGCCTAATAAAGAAAAGAATAAACGGCTTATACCGGATTGATGAATCATAATATTTACAATCCTAAACTTTTGAACCATAAATGAAAATACAATCAACAAGCAATTTTGTAATAACTGAATTTTAGAGGGAAAAACCCAAAAGGGGCCCTGAACTACCACCACTTACCTTATTGTGGTCAGAATTACCATGATTTATAAAAAAGGTGCGATGAAAAAAAATTGGACTGATTTTCTAAAATAAAATTTACCATTATATTCCTAAACTAATATTATTATAAGACTTAGATTTTTGTGCGAAAATTACGTTGTTAAGTTATCAAAATAAATTATATCGTTTTGCGCACATAAAGAAAATGACGTCTTTTGATAACCAAATGACGTAATTTTCACACACAAATCTAAGTCTTATAATGATATTAGTTTTGGAATGTAATGGTGAATTTTATTTTAGAAAATCAGTCCAATTTTTTTTTCATCGCACCCTTTTTGAAAATCGTGGTAGCTCTGACCGCAATTGGGTAAACAGAAATAGTTTAAGACCTCTTTTGAGTTTTTGCCTTTTCTTATATTGTCATGTGTCACAACCTAGTTTAATTTGATTAATGAACATGTAATTAACATAACAAAAAATTCTCTGAAAACACATATATAGCATTGCTTAGTCAACATCCACCTAATAAAACTTTTTTAGCCAACTTTTAGAAAAAGTTTGGACCAAGTATTTTTGGAAGTTTATGAAGAATTCTCACTAAATGTATTTTTCTGACAGTTGCCTAGGTAATTTCAGTTGAAGTTCAAAATTTGGCTACTATGAGTGAGATTTCTGTCTCATGTATATTTTTGGATGCTTTTGGGGAATTTTGAATGGAACGTACTCCTATCTCATTTTTATTTGTCCCTTAGTCATAAGTTATTTGTCTTTTTTTATTATCACATATCTTAAAAATAAAATATTAATTATTTTGCTACCATAACCCACAAAAAATTCTAATTCAATAATAATACATCACATTTCACATGAAATTTTTTTAAAAAAACTTATTTTTTAAATTGAGTCAACAATTAGTATTTATATTTATCACATTCACTTAAAACAACCTTAAACACTATTAGGGTGTGTGGTTTAGAAAAAAATTGGTGGAAAGAAAAGTCTGATGGAAAGTGTATTCATCTATGGAATTCATCCTATTCTCTCTAGTTTGGTTAAAGATGAAAAATGATGAAAAATGCTAAATCATTCCTAATTTAAAATAAATTTTCATTTCTATTTTCTATCTATTTTTTCTAAAAACTTTGTTTTTATTTTATTATAAATTTTTCTTCTCATTTTTTCACCAAATTTTACTTTCCATCAAATTTTTTTTAAACCAAACTCGCACCAAGGGTGTGCTTGGTTTAGAGAAAATTTGGTGGAAAGAAAATTTTGGCGGAAAAGTGGATTCCATCATGGAAAACATTCTGTTTTCTCTAGTTTGGTTAGACTTTAGAGGTGGAAAATGGTTGGAAAAAAAAACTAAAATGTTGTTTTGCTTCTTATTTTCCATCTAATTTTCTTACAAATTTTCCTTCCCATTTTCTCACAAAATTCCTTTTTATTTTTTACCAATTTTTCTTTCCACAAAATTTTCCTAAACCAAACGATGCACAACACCAGATCTCCTCTCCCGTTCACCACACACAATTAGGTCTGACAGTCCGCTCTCTTTAAATAGCCAAATCTAGCCATCTATAGACCACCGAACAACAATAAGAAGCCACCATAGTCAGTACGCATCCAAATCGCATATGGAATTTATCGCATCACCTCCTTCTGCCACCATCTCAAATCATTCAGGTCACCCTATGCGTTATAGCTCGTTCCATAATATCAACCGATTACTGACATAATTCGGATATTTGTCTTAGATCTGTACACATCAGGGCAGGTGGAAGCCGCCTCTGACAGGGCTGTAAATGGATCGATGTGGTGGTGACGGCGGCAGAGATGGATGGTAGATCGTGTAGAGAAGATGGAGGGATTGAGGTTTGATTTTTTTAATAGAAGTTGAATGTGTTAAGATTGTTTAATTTGGAATAATGAAGTTAATTTTTCGTAAAAAATTTGAAGTTCAAGACCCTTTTGAGATTTCCCTAATTTTCTTGAATAATTAGCATTCAGATTTTCTTAACATATTCTGCAAATATACAGAATCGAACACAAAAAGATTGAAACTCTCTAGCCAATCACTCTTTATTGAAAATGATTGTATTTGAAATTGAAATGTTTATCAAATTTGTTATTGGATTGAGAGCAGGTTCGGCCGAGGTCAGTCCGACAGTGCAACCGGGTTGATCCACAAAACCTTAAATTTTCCAAAGTCCCCATGCATTAGTCCTCTTGTGAGCTTAGATTGACCTAAAATAAGCGACAACACTACAGGAGATCCGACGCTCTGGAAACGGGAACGGAGGTTTTTTTTTTCATTTGGCCCTTTTTCAAACTTTTTTCCTAAATGCCTTGCATACAAAAAGTATACCGAAATGATCTCTTTTTACCGAATCCCTGTTTGAAATAGCAGCTGATATTAATTCAATCGCTGACCAGGGGCCGATCCAAGGGGTGGACAGCGGGGACAGCTGTCCACTCAAATTCCGACCAAACGTTCATATTTTAGTGTAAAAATAACATATTTTTAATTTGTGTACCCCCAATTAAGTTTAAAAATATGATATTTCTTATTTTTGTACCCCCAGTCAGCTTAAAAAAAAATTTATACCCTCAATTAAACTTAAAAATATTATATTTTTATACCTCATTCAATTTAAAAAAAATTTCGTACCCCAAATTAAAATTTCTAGTTCCGCCACTGCCGCTGACTCAAACAGCGGTTTGACTGATATGCTGATGCAGCCGGCCGTTATTTCAAACAGCGAGAGACCATTTTGATAAACTTTTTGCATGGCCATCTAGAAAAAAAAACAAAAAAAACTCACGGAAACATGACTTGTTTAATTGTACAGTTCTGTAGCAACGGTCGAACCGACAATTATGGCGTTTACTGTGATTTTCTTCTGATTGTTTATTTCTAACGCTCTTCTTTCAGCAATGGATTCTCCGTCCAGCAGACCTGAAAGCATCGATGTAAATGGATTCTCCGTTGGATCGTGAGCCGAATCTTCTCGATAGGTTTCAGAGGGCTGACTCGCAAAACTTCCATGTTGTGTGTTAACTTGTGTTTTGTTTCAGATTTGTAGCGCGCGGTTTATTAGTTGCACACATCAAATTCCTGGCTGATTGCAGAGCATTCACAAGACAAGACGTCATTTTATATCATAGTTAATTCACTCATCAGCTCAATCTAATATAACATTAAAAACTTAAAAAAATAAAATTGAAAATTTGTTATTTAATTCCGAAAAAAATAAATTAAATAATTAGATCAGTAAATTCTAAATTCGTCAAATGACATCGTTTGGAAACGAAAACATATTAAAAGCCTCGTGCACATCAATCGTCTTGCTGTCGCCAACTGCACAATAAACCTCGTACGTATTATCCGCATCGTGATTACCACGCTTGGCACAAGAACACCTTTCTAAATATCACACCAGCTACGTACTCTTCGTTCAGCTGGTTTTGCACAAGAACAAGCCATGGCTGAAGCCTCATTCTTCATCATCTTCTCGCTAGCCATCGTCGGAATGTTGTCCTCGGCGAAAGCAGGTGACCCGGACATAACCTCAGACTTCATTCTCCCCTCCACCGCCACCGTCAGCAGCAGCTACTTTCTCTACACGGGTCTTCGTGCGGTGTTCAACTCCTCAGCTCCTCGGGCCACCCTCAAGGCCTCCAAAGCTAGCATGGCCGAGTTCCCAGCGCTGGCAGGCCAGAGCGTGTCGATGGCCGTGCTCCAATTCCCTCCCGGGGCCGTCAACCCGCCGCACGTCAACTCTCGCGCTTCAGGAATCCTGTTCGTGGTGCGAGGCAGCCTGGAAGTGGGCTTGGTCGACACGAGCAACAAGCTGTACACCCAGACGCTCCACCTGGGAGACGTGTTTGTGTTTCCCAAGGGCTTGGTGCACTTCCAGTACAACGCGGATGCTAGGAACCCGGCCACTGGCGTCGCCGCCTTCGGGAGCGCCAGCTCCGGGACTTTTTCGATCCCGACAAGCGTTTTCGAGGCTGGGATTAGTGATGGGATCCTGGCTGAGAGCTTCAAGACAGACGCTGCTACCATTCGAAAACTCAGAGCCGGGCTTTATGTCTAGAGCCTTACTAGGGCGCTACTTCATTCGCCACTATGTCTACACGTTTACTGTGACACCACCGATGAGTTTTTAAGAAATTTAAACCTGTCCGGACCGGTCGGTTCAACCGGTCAAATTATGAATCGGTGCTTGGTCTGCTCTGGTTCAACTAATAATACCGCTCCGCATGATAAACTGGGTTCGATCGGACTGAACCGGTGAAAACCGGGTTTGATCATTATGAATCGAATGGTTTTATAAAACAGTTCTCATAACTATGGTATATGCATAGTTATTTAAACCGGTCCGGACTGGCTCATTTGATCGGTCGAATAGTGAACCGGTACTTGGTCCGGTCCGATTCGACTATTAGTATCACTGCGCATGGTAAACCAGGTTCGATTGTTATGAACCGAACGGTTTTATAAAACGGTTTCCATTCTTAATAAATATATAAATTATCGTAATTAACAAAGATTATTAGAAAACAATTAATAAATACACACTAAGTTGCGATACTATGACAATTGAAGAATTTGGCATCCCCCGTACCACTCGGCCACCTCAATTTTATTGTTAAATTATATTATAATTTATACTTATATTTTAAGTCCTCCGGTCAAACCAATTCGAACTGTCGGTTTAATCGGTGAATTGGGAATAGAAACTCGTAACGGTTCAGTTTTCGGTCCGATTCGGATAACTATGGGTATATGTGTATCGATGTCCCAGGGGTTTGAGTT
Organism: Kalanchoe fedtschenkoi; assembly: GCA_002312845.1. Classification (NCBI taxonomy): domain Eukaryota; kingdom Viridiplantae; phylum Streptophyta; class Magnoliopsida; order Saxifragales; family Crassulaceae; genus Kalanchoe; species Kalanchoe fedtschenkoi. The sequence continues at coordinate 918,818 of NQLW01000056.1, forward strand.
TGTTACAGTGGGCTCCCTCAAGTAATACAATATCGGAGAACAGAGCGAGACTCACCCAACAAACCAAAGACTCTCTTCCTTCCATCGGCATCGCCGGCTCGCTAGCTGCACACTTTCTGTCCGGAATTGAGTCGGTGATGGCGATTGTGTACGCCTTGGTGGCCAGGGGAACGACCGTGCTCGCCGAGTTCAGCGCGGTCACTGGAAACACCGGGGCGATCGCGCGGAGGATACTGGAGAAGTTGCCGTCGGATGAGAGTGGGAGCGACTCCAGGCTCTGCTTTTCGCAGGATCGATTCATATTTCATATACTGAGATCGGACCCTCTCGTGTTTCTATGTATGGCAAACGACACCTTCGGAAGTATGTCACTCTCACCTTTTATTTAATCCTAAGAATCTTTCGTTCTTGGAAGAGGACATGAGATGATAAGTAGACGTGATTCCATTCATTGGTCGAGTTGCTGGACAAATAATCAGCTTGCAATTCTGTTTCTGTGGAAGTAGTGAAGCTGGTCTTCCTAGGGTTTGGATGTCATGTTGACTTGCAAGCAACCTTCAGGGGTTTATTTGATGGTTTTCATTTGTGGGCAGACCACTTGTAGAAGTTACACTGTCAAGTTATGCTGCACATAAACTCCGAGAGGGTGTAGAACGGAAACTCCAGAAACTTGGAAAAACTTCTAAACTTTTGCGGCTTTAAATTACTAATTGTATGTTTGAAAAACCTTAAAAATTTGCTTAGATATCTTTGTTGGATGTCTGTATATATGAACTATAATATTTCCATTCCATTTTTGTTCATAACAACTAATTATTTGTGAATTTCTCAAGTAATAAGTAACAATAATAGATTTTTAAGGAATTTAGTAACATTGTTTGTGTCGTAACCGTTTCATAATGATTTTAAAATTCAAATTTTCTTTATCTGTACCCGTACCCATTTATGCACTCGTCCCTGTATCCGTGCAACTCAGCTGTCAAGTGAAGTTGTGGATACACTAGTGATCTTTGCTTTATCAACCTGTGCTTGTATTTTAATCATGAGCGTGTCAAGGGAAATGGGAGTTTTGAGGGGAAATTGGTCCCTAGAGGAATCAGTATCATCTTCTTATGTTTGGATATGTGGCATGTAGAAATTAGAAAAACAAAAAGCGGAAACGAGTCAAAATTGTCCATTAAACTTCTTTTTCAGTTATGAATTATTCTAAGCTAATTAATTGCGCGACCAATAGAATGGTACAGAAGCTTAAAGTATGTTCTCAGCTAACTATAAGTTTGGTGCTGGCTGATAGCAGTCCAATACTAAAAAAAGTTTGGCATTTGGCATGAAAGCTTGAGATGAATCGCCTCCAATTACTCATAATGTCTGCATTGCATGTTGCTGCTTGATATACTGAATTGCCATGCTGAATGAGATCAACTTTACCATCCTTTGAGGTTCATGTGTTTGATTCAATATGATCCAGGGAGAATTCCTTTTACATACTTAGAAGATATTCACATGAGGTTTATGAAGAACTATGGGAAGGTAGTTCATTATGCCCCTCCATATGCAATGAATGATGAATTCTCAAGAGTCTTGCATCAGCAAATGGAATTTTTCTCAACTAATCCCAGTGCCGATACTCTCAATAGGGTCAGAGGAGAAGTTAGTGAGGCGAGTACATAATACTCTCAATAGATTTTTTTTTATGGTATGCTTATGTTGTTTGTCATTTACTCGCTAGCTTGATTTTGATTTACAAGAAATACTGAAAGGTAGATTTTCGAGTGTCATTGTAGTTCTTTGTCACTATTTAATGTTACTCTATGAGATTGTCGTTTGTTACCATGCATCATATTACCTATGTGATTCCATTACTTAATTGGTTTCATTTTCTCTGGGTATTAAAGCGGAACTTCCTTGTTCTCCTCCATCCCACAATTCCACATATGATTTTATGCAAGTTACTCCCTTGGTGCCATATTAAGTGTCCATATTCCTTTTTAGGACGTCCCAAAATATATGTCCACTTCCTTCTCAAAGAAAAATTCATGTTAAAATAATATATGCATCTCTCAATAAATGTGTCAATTTATAGTTGCAATGCTACTTTTTGGTGATCAACCAATTGTAGAAAAGATAATATTTAAATGATAATTTTCTTAATATATGTGAAAATTAAAGATGGACACTTTTTGTGGGATGGAGGGAGTTTAATTTGCTTTGCGTTCCGAACTTTATAATCTCACCAGATATATAATTTATCTACTGTGGATATTACTCTTTGTTGTAGTTTCATTTACTGTGATATGTGATGAGATGCATATTGGATTTGACGAACACTAACCTTCCTCGCCTCTTTTTTTTTTTGCCTGACGGAGAAGTCATTAGAAACATGTCATGCCAATGTCCAAGGGGTTGAATCTATCAAGATATTCTTTTGCGACAGCTTCTTCCACCAAATTTTATTTTTAGATTTGTTGGCTGATTATTTTATACTTGATATGCAGATACGTACGATCATGGTAGAAAATATTGAGAAAATTCTTGAGAGAGGTGAACGAATTGAGCTGCTCGTGGACAAAACTGCTACAATGCAAGACGGTGCATTTCATTTTAGGAAACAATCAAAACGTCTCCGCCGTGCTCTATGGATGAAAAATGCCAAACTCATGTAGGTATTCCTGATATAAATTCAGAGCATGGTGACATTTTGTACAACCTAGCCAATAAGATGCATGCTGAAGTTGATTAGCTTCTGTTGAATGATGCATGTGTCTCTAGAACTTCTTGTAAGTCATGATTTTGTGTAGCCGCGCTAGTTGTGTACCCTTGCGGCCTTGCCCACTGTTCCTTTTCAGTATAATTTTTTGTATATTGAATGGGGAAGGTAGCCTCAAACTTGATCACTACATTCTTAGGACACAAAAGCTACAATTTTAGATGCCATAGGGCTAAATTTTGATACAGTGGTCCAGATATTTAAATCTTTTTAGTCTGATTCTTGATATTTGATAGATAATTATCATTCGACTTTTCAAAAAATTGTTTCAGTGCAGTTGAAGTTAGTAGTCAAGGCACTTGCGGTTTAGCTGCATGGTCACCATATATGCAAAATAATAATATGATGTCCGAATTTTTCAAGCGACTGTAGTATAGCTTGGCCGTCCGAGGTAGTTTTGCGCTAAGCTTACTTGAAACAAGCATTTCATTTTGAAATTTCACCTATTTGCAATTGCAGAGATGGGTTATTTATTCAACTATCTTCAAGTGTAGAATGCATCTTCAATTTTCGATGATTGTCTTTTTGGGTTTGTTTTTTTTTTCTGATATTTTTTTCTGACTGGATAGTAACAGACGGCAATAGCATGTTATAGTTTAACAGTCTAGCACCCTTCTTCGCTAACACAACTTAACATAAATGGCAGGGCTTTGTTAACGGCTGTGATAGTGTTTCTATTGTACGTCATCATAGCTGCCTGCTGCGGAGGCATTACACTGCCGTCCTGCAGGTCATGAATCGGCTTATATATTCAGTTCTGCTGCGAGTTACGCCATTAGTGACATTTCCAAGTGTGCTCCGGTAAGTTGGTGAACCATCATGCTCTAAAATGTGTCTTCCCATATTGGAGGCCGGGGTTTTCTAGTTCCAAAAAAACTGCTGTTTTACTGCTCCTCTCATCAGGTCTGGTTTATCGATATAAATCAATGTGCAGATGCTGTGTTGTATTGTAGAGATATTTATTATTTGATGCTAAATTCATTATAATGTACAGCTTGTTGTGGAATTTATAAGCTTTGGAATCTGGGCCCTGTCAGTCCTGTGCTCTGTTGTAGTGCAACTGGTCTCACTTGTTATTTCTAGTAAATGTCAAAATTAATATGATTATCTTATGTTGCGGAACTTTCATGTAATTATTTACCAAGACAAGCATAAAAGGCAAAAGATTATTTTATGCTATCACTTTTTTATTGTGTTTTATTTTATAATATGCATCCAATCACGGAAGGCCTGTCAACTAGTAGCTCACTACAAATGGCAATAACATTCACGTTGTTAGGTTTTTTTTTTAAAAAATAATTTCCGAGTTTTTTTCATATTTTTTTTTTTTGGAAAGACATGCACGATGCTTTGCCTGCCAAATTCAGTTGTAGTAGTGGTAGGCATGCAACTAATTATCTGGTGGCTGCCACAATCATACTAGCAGGTTTTGTCCCGAATTTGAAGCGAATGAGACAAAAACAAAATAGGATGGAAAAAAAGAACGGATCTGAGGGTAGGAAAAAATAGATGTTTCTGAATTCATGATGAATTTAAAATAATGAGAGTAAAAATAATGAAACTATTAAACTAATTTTAGATATAAAAATCAATAGTAAGAAATATAGAGAAAATGAGGGTAGAAGTGTCATTTTATTTGAAATTTCTTCCTTTTCTTTCAAATTCATCCAAATCGAGTAAGAAGAAAATATATCATCCATTTAAAACTTCAAATTCTTGAAACTCCCTCTTAAAAAAAAAATTCAGAATTGGTTGTATATTCCACCCATAGCTGAATTGATGCAGGACCCATATAATTTTAGGCTCCATTGTTCTCACGTTCGAAATGTTTTCGAAATCGGATAATGCAAACAAAGTTAACTCCCAACTTTAAGCTGTCGGGTGAATTTTCATTTTTTATTTATTTTTACTGTGTCCAGTACTGCTCAGATAGTAAAATCAGACTTAACAGCAAACATGATGGGTGTATATTATATAGAGACTATCACATGGAATGTGAGTTGTATGTGCTACATGAGCCATCTTCACATTCCTAATCCTGCCAATTTCGGAGGCTAAGGAATCTTCAGCGCGGCCAATTACTTTGATCCTGTCTCTGATCTGCCGCCCGCATATGTATGTCTCAGTTTAAGGCTGTCTCCTTCATCACTCCTGACCTCTCCATCCCCTCCCCGCATATGGCCGCCCTCCATAAACTCCCTCTTCCTCCAGCTCCATTTCTCTCTGATCTTCCTCGCCGCCGCGGCCTCTTCTGCCCCTCTCCAACAACTTCCCCGCCCAAAAAGCGTCACCCAACCAGCCCTGCAATCTGTTGCAGCAAGTATGGCAACTTCCTCGACCTCAAACCCCAACTGGGACAAGAGACCCTCCAGTTCCCTCACCTCCCCGTGGTCAGCAGGTCTGATCGGCTGCGATTCGATGTGGTCATAATCGGAGCAGGCCCTGCAGGCCTGCGTCTGGCGGAGCAGCTTTCCCTCTACGGAATCAAGGTATGCTGCGTAGACCCTTCTCCGCTATCTGCCTGGCCTAACAACTACGGTGCTTGGGTCGATGAGCTGGTGGGTTTGGGTGATCTTGAAGAGTGTTTTGATCATAAGTGGCCGATGGCCACTGTCTACATCGACGAGCGGAGGACCAAGTATCTCGACCGGCCATACGGCCGAGTCAACAGGAAGAAGCTGAAGATGAAGCTGTTAGAGAATTGTGTGTCAAATGGGACTGTGACTTTCCTCAAGGCCACGGTTTGGAAAGTTGAGCATCAGGAGTTCGAGTCCTCCATCGCCTGCGACGATGGCAGCGAGCTGAGGGCCAGCTTAGTTGTGGACGCAAGCGGCTTCCGAAGCCCGTTCATCGAGCACAGCGAGTCTCCGAGAAACTGCGGATATCAAATCGCACACGGGATTCTTGCGGAAGTGGGCTCGCATCCTTTCGACTTGAACAAAATGGTGCTGATGGATTGGAGAGATTCCCACATGGGCAATGAGCCGTACCTGAGAGCAAGCAACTCGAGATTCCCAACTTTCCTCTACGCCATGCCTTTCGACTCCAACTTGATTTTCCTTGAAGAAACCGCTCTGGTGAGCAGGCCCGCGCTGTCTTACTCTGAGGTCAAGAAGCGGATGGTGGCCAGGCTCAGGCATCTCGGCGTCCACGTGAAGAAAGTGTTGGAGGTGGAGAAGTGCGTGATCCCGATGGGCGGGCCTCTGCCCAGAATCCCGCAAAGCGCGGTGGGCATAGGCGCCACGGGAGGCCAGGTGCACCCCTCGACGGGGTACATGATGGCCAGGACCATGGCCCTTTCCCCGGTCCTGGCCCTCGCCATCGCCGAGTGCCTGGGCTCGACGAGGATGATCCGAGGCAAGAACCTGCAGGAGAGAGCTTGGAAGGCGCTGTGGCCCGCGGATCGCAGAAGTGCCAGAGAGTTTTACGCTTTTGGAATGGAGACCCTGCTGAAGCTGGATTTGGGTGGCACCAGGAGCTTCTTCGATGCTTTTTTTGACCTGGATCCTTACTACTGGCACGGCTTCCTGTCGTCGAGGTTGTCGATAGGGGAGCTTGCGTTGCTGAGCGTGTCGCTGTTCATGCGTGCCTCCAATCCATCGAGATTGGATATCATCACCAAGTGCCCTCCTCCTCTGGTGAAAATGGTGGCCAACCTGGCTCTCCATGCTGCCGCCACTTGACTTGTATCAACTAGCTACTGCTCTGTTTCTGTTTTGTGAAGTCATTCTTGGTGTGTCCACCATGGTCTAGTCATTTTGTCATTAAAATTTTAAAAAATCAAATTAATAATAAATTATCGTGTATTATTTTGAATTTTTAAAACATCACGTTTGGGTATGACAAAAAAAATAATAAATTTTTAAATATTTTATTTTATGATCGGAGTATTATTTATATCATTTTTAGTAAGCAATGAATAATTTTTTTATTTTAGATTCTAATTATTTTGATGTCCAAAAGCTTGCCAAATAATTTCTTAAAATATTTAATATTATATTCATGTCTAATATGCATACAATTTTTATGAATAGAAAAGCACATCTTGATTTCATTAAATTTTCAATCTAATTTTAACTTTTCCGCAAAAAAAAAATTGTCTCAGTTTTTTATATTTTTTCCCACATTTTTTCTTGACCAAATAGAAACTATGAGAACAAAAAAAATACAATTGGCCAAAAAAAATCCGATCTGCCATATTTTATTGTTTGAATTTTATTTTTTTATATTTTATTTACCTGTTAGATTTTTTTTTTCATATTATAAAAATAGCGCTTCACAACAACAATTTGCTTTTATTTAATTATAGTTGAGAATATATTTTGTAAGTTGCGGATTTATTGAGAGTCCTGTTTACTGTGAGAGTGGTTGATTATATTTATTTGACGTGGTGATTTGTTTACAGAGTGATCGATATCTATAAACTAATTATAATTCAATAAGTATTTGTGATAAAAAAATTATGTTATGCTTCGTCTTCCAAGCACAGTTTAAGCGTAATTACTGATTAGATTAGTTCATTATTACGTATATGACACTAATCATACCATTGGAGATGTTTTAGTATGAGAGTCCAAATTACGACATTACCCTTGAGAAGCAGGGGCACAGAGAGAGACAATTACCGAAGGACTGGCTGGCTGGCTGGCAGATGTTTTATTTCAGCGGCGGGTGGTGGCGTCGCAATCGGCATGAAAATTAGTGAAAGCGTGAAGCACGTCGATCAAGCGGCGATGGTCGTCGGAGGAGTGGTGATGTTGGGCCTGCTGGGGCGGAGCCTGACGCGCGATCCTCCTCAGAGTGTCGATGTGGCGGTGGAGCCTGAACAGCATGGTGAAGAGGTGTTCCCTGTGGACGCGGCGGACATGCACGGACTCCCGAGCGCTTACCGCGGGCGGCTGCGGGCGGCGCATGGGGTCGGGGAGGAGGCGGTGGCGGCGGATGTAGGCGAGGAGACGAGCGGTGGCGCGGAGGAAGTCCTCGACGAAGGCGCGGGCGGGCTCGTGGCGCCGCAGGCGCTCCATCCACTGGGAGCGGCAGAGGTTTTGCAGTGTTTCTATGAAGCGTTGCAGAGGAATGGCGGCGGCCATGCTGCTGCGAATTGAGAATTGCTCGAATGGATCTATTTGCGATTTTTCTCTATTTTCTCGGACTTTTTTGTTAGATTTGGATTTTCCAGGGATCGAAATAAATAAATAGCGTTTGTTGTGTTGGGGGCCTTGGGGGTATCGTCGAGGCGCGGATTTTGAGAAACTGAATCGGCGTGTTTTTACGAACGAAAGAGTTTGAGGGAGGCTCTTCGTAAAAGGCTTTTTATTGCATGCCTCTCACGTCTTTCTCA
>NQLW01000056.1:928050-949506 GCA_002312845.1 Kalanchoe fedtschenkoi
GGTAGATTTTAGGTTCAATTGATTAATTTACAAATGTTTATTAGTACTTGGATTGATAGATATAATTTTATTCAAGATCCAAAATTAAATAATAATATTCATTAAAACAAAGAATAATACACGTTGCGTTTTTCTGCAGATAAAATCACTCACGTAAGTAAACCAAAAACACTATTGTATTTGGGTGCATTTTAGGGCCAGTTGGAGCAAGCAATACGCATAAAACGCACAAACTGTGTGTCGTATCGCGTACTGCTAGACCAGTATCGTTTGACCAGCAAAAGTCCTCGTTCTTGTGACCTTTCCCATCTTCCTGAAAAATCTTAGACGATAAACCGCAGTTGCCAAATTCCGTTCTGAAAAAGAAGCAGCGTAGTGATCTTGGCGTCGATGAGGCCGATAAGGCCGATAAGGCTCCCGGAGCCGCCCAGCGGGTTCGCGCCAGCGCCGGAGATCTTCGAGGGCGGCGGTTTCAGCGTAGTCAGACGAGTTGTTGTTATCGGCAATGGACATCCCGGCTCCGAGAATCAGAGCTTGGGTTTAGTGAGAGCTCTTGGTCTCGCTGATAAGCATGTCCTATACGTGAGTCTCCTGCTTCTGCTTTCAGTTTTCCATTTTGTTACGGTTCAATTCACTATTTCAATCGAGTTTGTACTTTTTTTCTTACCTCAATCCCTAGAAATTGAATCTCACACCGCCTCCGGCAGTCTGCCCTTTGTGCGTCCAGCCTATTGTTTTCTACCGCTCACATGGAAACTGTGTTTAGTTTTGTCAATGGACAACCAGAGAGTTGGATTGTAAGGATGTATGTTGCTCTTTAAAAATTGCTGGTGCAGTCAGGTTACAAATCTGATTTTGGTACAGGAATTGCTACTGAACATTTCGTTATGTGCTTACAGATTTTAGTGCTCCTACTCCAAAGGTTTAGGCTTCTATTATAAGGTTTTAGTTTTATTGTCTGGAAATCATATGCGAAACTTTGATTAGTGTTGTGTGCTGCAAACTGGCATTTCAGTGCCCACTATTTTAGTGCACAGTCAACTTTTGGTCTTATCACAAATTTACGACTAAGCCTCCATAAAGAACTTATATGTTGCTGTTCAAGAAAGAAAGTTAAAGTCGTAGTCACTATGTAGTGAAACATGAGATGTTGATTCTTTACATCATTCACACTCAATCAATTATATGTGGATTCTAGTCCACCTACACGGTTACATGATGATGTTGAATATACACTCACAATGTTTTGACTAATTTCACCATTCACTGTCTGCTGTCAAAGCTGTTTATGGTATTTATATAGTGATGATCAACGTTTAGATTAATGTCATTGAGGTGTTCTAAGTCAATGTAAGATTAGGCGAGATTTATTCTGAATGTAATTGTCACTAAATTGACTCCATAAGCAGTACACATATTATTGATTGTGTTACGTGGTCGAAATGTATATAGTAGCTTAGCTTTCTAAATCAGTAATGGTCTGGGATTTCACGTTATCTGAAGTGGGAAATTGTTACTTTACCCCTGTCTCACAAATAAGAGTATTATTCTTGAAGAAAGTGGACCTTTGTCACTCGGCATTTACTCGCCTCCTTTGTTTCCTTAATGTTCACTGTGGCAGGGTGCGGCGGATTTGTTTTATCTATAAGATTCTGTCATGGGCACACCTTTTCTCTAGTTTGACTTCACTTTGATTCAATGCAGCGGGTTACGAGACCTCGGGGAGGAATAAATGAGTGGTTCCTTTGGCTTCCAGTTTCACTTCACAAAGTTTTGGATTACATTCTCACTCAAATTGGTGGTTACTCACGTCGTGTATTGACAAACCGAGGACGGAGACTTGTGCCATCATCTCTCATGGAAAATAGTGGTGGTGTTGGCTTATCAACTATTTTAGAAGCCAATGTCAAGCGCATCGTGACAATGGCTCATGAGACTTACGAAAAGTACACTTTGGTGCTTTTATAAGAAACTTAATAGTAGATTTGTTGTATTTTAATCTCCTCAATTCCGATTGCCTGTGTCATGTCATTAGTATATTGGTTGTGTTTCACCATGCTTACTGGAAAATATTTTGAAACTTTTCAGAGAGGGACCTATATTGATGGTAGCGTCTGGAAGGGACACCATTTCTATTGCAAGCTCCATACGGCGATTAGCTCGTGAGAAAGTTTTCCTTGTCCAGGTTGGATTCCGAGGAATTTGCATACTCCTGAAGATTTTGTGTGATCTAAAGTCTGAGTTTTTGTCAGTTTGTTTGTTCATCCTGGAAACATATCCCATTGGGGCGGCCATTGCTTGCTTGTATGATGAAGCTAATGGTAGCATTATTCTATTCCGCGAGAAATGAGATTCTATGAATGTCGTGCAGATTGTTTAGAAATTGAGTTAAACATTCTCATGACTAGCTGTTAATGAGCTCAAAGTTAAATCTTGTTATTGGCTGTTTTTAATACATTCATCCTGAAGGATGCGTGAAAATGAGTTGGTGAAAGTTACCGCGTTTTAGATGAGTGTGTGTTGAAGTTTTTTTGTCCCAAGTATGTTTAAAAACCCTCACCTTACCTCAAAGCCTATGAAGCAGATTTATTTTTCAAGTCAGATAAAGCTCCTTCCAGAAGTTATTTACGATTGAAGTCCTATCCGTTTGCTTATGCAAGCCTCTCAACCTTGTTCAAGAAAAACATTAATCATGTATTTGATGATGCAGATTCAACATCCACGGTCTCACTTGGAGAGGTTTGATTTGGTCATAGCCCCACATCATGATTATTACCCTTTAACTCGTGAAGCACAGGAGCAGGTTCCCAGATTTATAAGGAGATGGATAACACCTCGGGAGCCTCCTAGTAAAAATGTGGTATGTTGCCTGCTCGTTGTACATTTAATAGTAATCTGAGACTGCCTTTTATAGTGTCATTCACCTGACAGCTGTTGTTTCAGGTTCTTACAATAGGTGCATTGCATCATATTGATTCAGCAGCTCTTCGTAATGCAGCAATTTCATGGAATGAAGAATTTTCACCTCTCCCCAAGCCCTTAATTGTGGTTAACATTGGAGGGCCAACAAGTATGTAACTTTTCTTTTTACTCTGTATCGCTGAAAGCAAATCTTCGAAGTGTAAATATCACAACTTCAGATTGAGTAGGGTATAGAGTTGTTTCATATCTGAGTACTTTATGAAAATGCAGTTTTCTTTATGCGCTGTTATAAGTTACATTCTTCAAATGATCAAAACACTAGGGAATTGTAAATATGGCGTGGACTTGGCCAAACAATTAGCAACCCATCTGCAAAACATTATTGCTAGCTGTGGAAGCATTAGGATGACATTTACTGCTAGAACTCCTAAAAAGGTATATTTATTGCAAAATCTTGTCCTAGAGACTGTTTTCATGAATATTAAGTTTGTCTGGCTAATCACTTACAGGTGTCCAATTTTCTGTCTAAAGAACTTGGCAACAACCCCAAGGTTTACATTTGGAATGGTGAAGGTAACCAATTTGTACTTCAACATGTATGCATATGTCTGTCATGACCTTTACTCACACATTTTATGTTTTTAAGCAGAGCCAAATCCACACATGGGACATCTAGCTTGGGCCGATGCTTTTATCATCACTGCAGATTCTGTCAGTATGTTAAGTGAAGCTTGCAGCACTGGGTATGACTCAGATGTTCTCTGTATTTAATCGTAGTCTGTGTAAGTGTCATGTCTCAAATTTTTTCTTGTTTGCAGCAAACCTGTCTATGTCATGGGAGGTGAACGATGTAAATGGAAGATTGCAGACTTCCATAAAACTTTAAAACAACGAGGCATGACTCGCCCATTTATGGGATGTGAAGATGTAAGTTCAAAATTCTGCTTGATAGGTATATGAGATAGGAATGGTTAAAACTCCTTATATACATGATTTATCAATGGCATGCTACGAACTATAGCGGTCATGCAAATGGAGGATCATTTAGGGATGCTACTTCTTTGAGAATTAACTTGTGGTTTAGCTATGGGTCACAATCCCAACATACTTGTACTCTCTGTGCCTGATTCACCCAGTCCTTAAGGGTGTGTTTGGTCGAAAGGAAAATTTGGTCGAAAGGAAAATTTGGGGGAAAGTAGATTCCCATGGAATCCATCCTATTTCCCCTTGTTTGGTTTGCGGTGAAAAATGTAAAACATTTCTTATTTTAAACAAATTTTCCTTCCTATTTTCCTACAAATTTTCCTACAAATTTTCCATCTCATTTTCTCACAAAGTTTCCTTCTTATTTTTCATCAAATTTTCATTTTCTACCAATTTTCCCCTAAACTAAATACAGCCTGAGTAAATGATGTCTTCCTAATTCCCATTGTTTCTCCATTTCAGTCGATGTCACTGTTAATTATTCTATTAATTCGCTCTCTGTAGATTTTGTATATGACTTATCTATATATGAACCAGGTTTTTTATTGTTTTGCTTATTTGCTCACTTGTATATTTCTGAATGCACTGTTTTTGCAAATGTTTCAGATGTCAGATAGCTGGAGCTACCCCCCTCTTAATGATACTGCAGAGGCAGCTAATCGTGTACATGAAGCTCTTGCTGAGCGTGGATGGACATTGAGACCTTAAAAGTCGCCGTATTGTTTTTGTAAATTTTTTGAGTCTTCGACAGGAAAGAAGTGAAGCTATGTATCAGGTTCTTTAGAGAGTATGTTCTCTTGTATCCATCAGTTTGTCGACTGATTTACAATTTGCAGAAAATTGGGCAGCACAAAATGTCATCCTCATTTGGGAGTTTTGGAATAATAATACGTGCTCACAGATTTCTGTGGAACATGCATGAGTGCAGGACCCCGTCCAGACTCCAGATAGCTCCGCTTGTAATAGAATATGTTTAGCAGGAAATAGCATCCACATTATGCTGGCGACATTCTCTTAACTGCATTGGGGATCTTCAATATCTTTTGGAGTGAAAAAAATAAAGTCTTTGCTTAGGATCCTTCAAGAAAACGTTTGTCTTGCATTGGGACCAGATAATATGTCAGTGTTTCGTGAGTTAAATTTAAGAGAGAAAAGGAAGAATTTGAAAGCAATTAACTAAACAAAAATGTCTACGTGTATAAATGCAAACTAAATACGTAGTAAACAACAATAATAACTAGCATAGTTTTGCTACCATCTCTACTATGGCTGTCTCAAGTTGTCACTCAACCACTCCTCTCTTTCCATTCCATCTATTGAAGCTGCTAGCTAACAACGCCACTCAAACTAACCAAACCATCAACCGCACCACATCATCATTCTCACACCTGCTCTATAAATACGCATAGCCTCCTGCATCACCCTTCACCCAAGCAAACAGTAGATACAACCATCTGCCTCGCAACAATTAAGGGCAGCACCCAGAGCCAGCATGATGAGCGGCGCCCAGGAGACAGCCATCACCATCGACGAGTCCAAATCCGGCAGGAAAGGGAAGACCACAGTCGTCATAGACAAGTCCAGCTCCGGCAAGAAAATGAAAACCACAGCTGACAAAACGGCACTACACACCTTCAAACCCCTGCCACACCCCCACGCGAGGTTCAAGAAAGGTTTAGCCATATTCGACCTGATCTTCAGGCTCGGCGCTGTGGCGGCTGCATTGGGCGCCACCGCCGTCATGGGCACGGTGGATCAGATCCTCCCCTTCTTCACCCAGTTCTTCCAGTTCGAAGCTCAGTTCGATGATCTTCCTTCTTTCCAGTGCGTCACACACCACCCCATTTTTCCACCAGCTTCTCTCCTTGCTGTCTTATTTCTAAACAACACTTTTGACGCAGGTTCTTCGTGATTGCTAACGGGTTCGCCGCTGGATACCTCGTCCTCTCCCTCCCCGTCGCCATCGTCTGCATCGTCAGGCCGCCGGCCGTCGGCGCCAGGCTGTTCCTCTTCATTATGGACACCGTAATATCCTCTTTCATGTTTTAAAAACGGAGAACCAAATTAAATTGAACCGAATCAAATCAAATCAATAAATTCGATTTGATTTGAAATGCTAATGATTCAGTTATTATGTATTTTTTTCAAATCAAATCAAATTGAACTATTTCACTGCATTTTAGATTATATATGAATTTAATTGATATAATATAAATGAGTATTTATATATTATTATTTATATAAAAAATCTCATATTTAGTAAATTAATTGGAAATAAATTCCATGAAAAATGAATCAAACCAAATCATATGATTTGATTCGGATTGATTTTTTTGAGTTTACGGTGGGCTTGAATTTTTATTAAATGCGTCTAATATAAGCTTATTGATAATGGAAATGGTGCAGGTGGCTCTGGCTCTGATAACATCGGCGGCGGGTGCAGCGACGGCGATTGTGTACCTGGCGCACAACGGGAACGATGACACCAACTGGAACCCGATATGCCAGCAGTTCACGGACTTCTGCCAGCAGACCAGTGGGGCTGTCGTGTCGGCTTTCGTTGCGGCTGTTATGGTTGCATTCCTCATCATGCTTTCAGCTTTTGCTCTCCGCAGACACTAGCCGGCTCTGAGTTCTGATTGCTGGATGGAGGATCGAGCTCCCGTCATATATATATATATGTATTGTTATATAATGTGTGTGATTATGTTTAATTTCTTGATGTGAATGATTTTTCTCTGTTTGAGTGTCACGCTTGTTTGTTATTAATCACCGGTAGTGTCCATCTGTCAGACAGAAAAAGCAACACATGGAAATGATTGGATACTTATTCCGTGCACCAAACTCTTTTTAGGGTCATCCAATACAGAGTCATATTCATTCAAAACATTATCCAAAATCAGTCTAATTTTTTTTTATTGCACTTTTTTAGAAATCGTGGTAGCTAAGACGGTAAATGAGCAAGCGGTGATATTTCAGAATCTCTTTTGGGATTTTTCTTATTATTTAATAGATATCATGCGATCAATACGTAAGAAAACCTAAGTTTTTGACTAAAAATTTTCTTCCGAATTGCCTTGGTTTTAGTAAGTTTGTAGAAATGACTTACTTTTAGCCAACCGCGCTCTGAGATCTCAATTTGAGATGATTCGGCTTGTTTTCCAATTAGCGCACACGTGGGAGAGGGCCAACTGTCTTCTCTGAAAGGACGGTTGCGTCTTAAGTTGCAATCTTTAATGGAAACGGTAGTTGTGTTTGATCATGAGCTAGTTTGAAATGACAGTTCAAATTTGTCTAGCCTTTGAGGAAAGATATTTGAACTGGGGAATGAAAATGTGTTTCGGCTCCAACCACCCTTTGAAACGATGGTTTGCTTTGACATTGCGTCGCTTTCAAACTACAATTCAAATTGACATGCTCGCCGAGGATAATTGATCATTTGAGTTGTAGTTCCAATTCTTGGTTCGACACCAACTGCCCTTTGAAATGACGGCTGAGTTTGATTCAATTTCATATTACAGTTAGGTCATTTTAAGTTTTTTTCAAAAAAAAATTTTAATTTGAAATTTGCGGTTGTAACATCATTTTTTTGACGTTTCATTTTTATAAGTTATGTTATAGTCATATCGGATACATGTAAGTAATAAAGAAAATGTTTGAAACTAAGAATCATGTTTAAATCGTAAAAATTTCACAAAATGATATAATATCTTATCACTTCCTACGTCAAGGAGGCGCATTATGGTCATGTAGAATCCAAGGATGTTATGGTCCTAGCGCGCTTTGACTGTCGTGGTGCACGCTCTTCTCCTTGCTTATAGGTCAGTTGTGTGATCTGCGATGGATCCGCGGCGTCGGCTCCATGATCTACGATCTTCATCCAATTATCTGTCTGAATTGGCCTTAGCTGATGCAGTTGGCAAATCTAAAACACTGAAAATAAGAACGTTAGTAACATTTATCAAAATGTATTTATATGAAGGGAGTCGAATGCTTTTTGGGTTGATCCTAAGCGTAGCAGGCTCAGCGACGACCTTCACGTTTCTACAACGTGGGTTACAAAGATTGTGCATCACGTACCAACTAGCATCGCTCATGAAGACTTCGACCAGTGCCTTACAACTACGCAATAAAGATTTCTTCTGTAAATTCATGTAAATGTAAATGTAAGGTTTGAACATAATTCAAATGTTTGAAAATAATTTGATTATGTAGCTATATAACTAATCAACATAGCACGGTCAGGCCTAGCCGACTGGTAATATGGCACCTAAAAAGTGGGCGACTAGATGATGATGCACCGTGTGATGTTCTCATACCAATCAGTATACTCTCTTAGAACTATCGGATCATACTCTTCGCTGTCATGGAAGATGAACTCATAGCGTGAATTCCACATGTGCAATCGATGTTGTGTTTTCCACCGTCCAATTGAGCTTCTTCTTCATCATCTCAATGACATGCAACTCTTTGAGGTCATTATGTGATATGTCTGGTATCTGATTCAGCCATCTAAACTATCGAGATTCGCGACTGAGATAGTGCCACTCCACAACCATAAAATATACAAGTGCAACCTCAGCCGTTTAGGAGTTCCTACACAGCAAATTATTGACTTCAATTGATTTCATGTTGTGTTATTTTCAATTCCGGTCTCGTGACTCACAGATACTTGTCAAAGGGTGATACACTAATATCTCCTAGATATGCAGTCAAGTCACATGATAAACAAACTACTCAATATTCATAGACCAACTTCTGATTTCAATCTTCGATTGACTAAAAAAATTGACTATTACTAAACAGAATATTCAATTCATCCCGATTCCGATTTTCATGAGTTGAAATACTCTAACACAGAGGATAGTAAATTTATTCACAAATTCGATTATTCTAGCATACATAATTAAACTCTAATTTATTACGTATGACAATTCATAAGACATGAGGTGTAAGATCAGTAAGACAACCAACCATACACATGACATGCAAAGATGTCATTCAAAGAGGCGTGAACAATAACGGATTCAAATGCTTAATTGATTAACATGAATACGAGTTTACAACAACCTAGCATCACGAGACTACTTACTACACATCATAGTAATACAATCACAATATTAATGAAAATAAAACTAAAGCAGAGAGAAGTTTAGTCTCGTGATGCTCCAACTCTGAGCGGCAGAATCCTTACACTCCTGGGTGTACAAAGATGTGAATAATGAGCCCTGTTGGATATGTCATTTTATAATTATTTTGAAGTATATTTAAAGAGATCAGTATCAAATCTGCACTTTCTGGGCTTGTCTTATGTCAGCACTATTTAGACCATGCCATTTATAATATTGATCCGAGTTGGACCATGCTACCCGCATGAGCCGGACCGTGCCAAACTTATGGTTATAAGCTGAGCCAACCTCCAATCAGGTTTCATAACACGATCGGGCTTCATCAGACCGTCATTTTAGATTATGATTTGTCAAAAATAGAGAATTTCAGAAAACTTTCTGAAATTGAGGTCATTCAGAAAAAAATTTGTCGAAAAG
Organism: Kalanchoe fedtschenkoi; assembly: GCA_002312845.1. Lineage (NCBI taxonomy): Eukaryota > Viridiplantae > Streptophyta > Magnoliopsida > Saxifragales > Crassulaceae > Kalanchoe > Kalanchoe fedtschenkoi. The sequence goes on from NQLW01000056.1 coordinate 937,503, forward strand.
TGCCAGCTAAAAAAATATTCAGAAATCGGTCGCATCAGAAAAGGTATAGAAATGACGTTTGATGGTAATTAAGCCACAATTTATTTTGATGAACCCACAATTCATACTATGTCAAACAATGTAAGTAATATATAATCATACTAAAATTGATTGTTTGAAAATTTAACAATTAATAATATAATTAATAATAAGAATAAAATCATGTGGTTTTAGTTACGAAATATCCAGTCAAATGTTGTCACGTGCACGATGATTAAATTATTGTAATTTTATTTTAATTTTATTAGAATATGTGTAAATATCTGTGTGGTTATTAAAATTTAGGGTAAATTATAAATACATTATTTATACTTTGATCTTATTTCAAATCAGATGTGATATTTTATAAACTTTCAATTTAAGTACTCTAAGACTAATTTTGAAACAAAAAACACTATAATTCATGAAAATAAGTATATCAACACTATAAAATCAGATAGTATCTTGCATTATATAGAGAATTCACACTTAATCAGATGAATTATAATATTTTTTGTTTGAAATTAGTCTTGAAGTACTTGAATTGAAAATTTATAAAGTAACGTACCTGATTTGAAATCAGGTGAAAATACAAGTAATGCATTTGTAATTTAACCTAAAATTTAAAATCATATCGTTCTGAGTGACTATTGATGGTTTGATATCTTAGGTCAAAATCCGTTGCTGAATTGGAGTTTCATATCCAAAAGGGAAAAATACTAAAATGGGTTCCAAACTAATTTTTCACTTACGGTCAGAACTATTTAAATATGAAAATAGATGCAAAAACAAATTGTACTATTTTTTTAAAAAAATTACGATTGCATTGATTAACTGATATTATATATCTGTGCACTAAAACTTCATTATTTTGTCATTAAATTAAATAATATTGATATTTTTACACAATTAAATTCATGTATTTCATACTAGATAGATTTTATTAACATACAAATTTAATAAATTTAATTGTATTTAATTAATCAATGAATTTCAATGTGACAATTTAAATAAGTCAAAAAAATTGCACTCTATTTATTAATTTAAACAATTCGTACAATATGTGGTGAAATATTGATAGTACAAAATTCCATTTAAAATTTTTTCCTATCCAAAAAGAAGGAAATTGTGTGGTTACTAAAAAATTTAATTTTTATTTTTTTTATTAAATTGACATTACTCGATGTAATTCTTTTAACTTATTTTTCAACGGACCCAGACACGCACGTGCGGTGAACCGGCTACGAGCCGGCGCCACGATAATATTCGGGCCCGCAGCCACTTTCGGCTTTCTCCCTTTTTACTTTTTAATTTTTATTATCCAAATTTTTATAGCAACCCTTTTTTATTTAGTAATTGATTTACTTTATTTTATTTTAGTAGCTTGAACCATCCAGATTGGCCACCATTCTTTATCGTCCAATTTCGAAAACCCTAGCGTACAGGTATATTCATTCATTGCCTTGCTCACCTTCTTGTGATTTCCGGCGGATCGGATTCGCTTCTTGTAGTTCAGGTTGCTCTTCATCCCTTGCGTGTTTAAATTCTCATCGCCTTTTTGGGTTTAATTTCTTTTCAATTAGGGTGTTTCCGATTTGGGGTTCCGATGTTGTTGAATTTGCGGTTATGTTCTTGTTGGGTTCTCAGTCGAGTTGGAAAGATGAAATTTTTGGTGCTAATGTTTATTCGAAAAGCTCACGCGTCTGATTAAGACCTTGAGCTGTGCTAGTCATTAGGTAAGCCAGTGAAAACAAATGCTGCTTGGCAACGCAAGAAAGCAGATCTTTTTTGGGGAAAACTGTGAATTAAACTTTGATTTTTCATTGTTTTAAGATTCGTACTTATTCTTGTCTGTATGGAAATTATTTTGCTTTTTTATTTTATCTTTTTGAACTTTGATGAAGCTCCGTCTTGGTGATTGTATTTTGATATGAAACCATATGAATGATATGTTGCTGGCTGTTTTTGATAGCGGTTAACTGTGTGCCTCTTCTGTGGTTACAGTTTGGTCGAATGGAGTTTCATCTAAAGCTAGAGTCACTTCAGTTTGAGTAATTTGAGGTTTCTTTTGCATTTATCGAGGTCTTGGTCTCATGAGAATTGATAGGGGGATGCAGATAAAGATTAAGGAGGACTACCAAAAATTATCAAGCTGCAAAAGATCGTTTGGTCACGGAATTGGTGTCAGCGCACCCAAGGCCAGAACTCGTGACAAACAAGCGGTCACTGTTGTTTTTATCTGATTGCATCTCATTCAAAACTGAGCTGGGAGTATATTTTTGTTGAAAATGACAAGAATATATGTCCAGCGAGGCTCAGGATCTGGTTCTTCGTCAAACTCCAATCGTACTACTTTGTCCAGTTCTTCAACTCGGCCAGAAGCTCAGGTTAACCCAGCAGCTCCTCCAGCCCCAAGAGATGAGGAAACTGTTATAGTGGTCCAAGAGCCTACCCCTGTAATTCAGCTTGTGGACTCTTTTATCGTTGGTGAAGATAAGCTGGATGGAAGAGATGATGTTTCAGTAAATATCTGTCCTACTAAGCAGAATGAAGGCATCACCGATGAGTTTATCGACGCTGAGAAAGCTGGTGATGATAGTGGTATAAGCCAGTCAGACATCGCTAAGGGGCTTTGTGGGTTGAGAATCTTGGAAAACCCTACTACAGAAAATGAACAGCTAAATGATGAATCGCCATCAATTGTTAATGAGGGTGCTAACCCACCACCACCTCCTGTCCCACCCCCTAAGCCTGTTGCAATCAGTACGAGTTCGACGAGAAGTGCAGCAAACAGTTCCAGTTCTGTGCGGATTGGATCATCTAAAAGGGCTTGGCCTGTGGGAACTGCTAGGAGCTCACCATCTCATTCAAGGCCCACATCTCCTCATGCTCACTCTCACGGGGAAAGTGAAGGTTACAATAGTGCAGATGAACATAATCCATGTTTTGTTTCATCTTATACTGACATAGTAAGTGTCACATGCGAATCTTGATTTGCTGGAATAACCTTGTCTTTACTTCAATTTTTATATTTTACGCTTGCATAACCATTCTTCTTTTTTTTGAAATAAATGTAGGGAAAAGGAAATAGTTGCAAGTAATCACGCGTGTGTGGTTAGTTAGTTACACAGTGTATCTTGCATCAGTAGCGTTTTTGGCAAATAAAATCTCCTTATCCCAAATCGGGCTAACTTGAACAGCCTAGGATGGATAAATACCACGTTATATCACCTGTGCTTTTGAACAATCACAGTTTACCTATTTGGTGCCTGATTGATAATCTGCTGAAATTTATTGCCCAGGAAAGAGAGCGGCAGTTTGAGATTGATATTAGACGAGCTAAAGGTTTTGAAGTCAAGAGAATGTTGGAGGATGGTAACTGCCTATTCCGTTCTGTGGCTGATCAAGTGTATGGGGACTCTGAAGTTTATGATTTGACCAGACAAATGTGCATGGATTATATGGTGGGTACACGGTTCCGTTATTGATGTTATGTGCCTAATTGGTGTTGCATTTACTTAGTGATCTCCATGGTCTTGACGTCTTGGTAATTTAAATATTTTGTGATGTATGGTGTCTTGGAAATTTCATATATTTAATCTCTGAATCCAATGGAACCAGTTATGTTTTCTATGTCATCATTTTTTACTCCTTGCTTCTATATTCGTTAAATTTGATACAACTATATTTCAAATTTTATAAACTTGGGGGTAGTTCGGAAACAGTCTATCAATATTTGCTCGAAGCTGCTTGATGAATGTAAAGTAGACGCTGTACTAAATGCCCCTTAATTCAACTCTGGTAACGAACATTCCTTTTGAACTGAGGCTACTTTTCAGTTAAGACGGAAGCAGTCTGGTCCTATCTTTCAACGGCACCAACTTCTGTCATCTTTCATCTTTTTAATACTAAAATCAACTTTGAATTCTTTTCGATATCAATCATCATTTATGGTAAGATATTCATTGCTATCATAATCAGATCTACGCAAATGAAATAATATGGGATATGCATTTTTATAGTTCTTTTCCAAGTGGGGATTTGTGGGGTCGGGTAAATTAGTTCTTGTGGATCTTCCGAGAAAGTTGTTGATTCCGGCATATAATGATAATTTTTTCCATTCACCACTCAGGAACGTGAGCGAGATCATTTTTCCCAATTTGTAACGGAAGGTTTCACATCTTACTGCAAGAGGAAAAGAAGAGATAAGGTATATGTTAATCCTTTTATACCCAATTGGAACATTATATTCAAGATTTTGGACGTATACAATTTTTCTATATATGTTGTAAATGTATGTATAACTGTATAAGAACATTTTATTCAAGCTTTAGGACATATATAACTTTTCATCTAATGCCAGGTATATGGAAATAATGTGGAAATTCAAGCCTTGGCTGAAATATATAATCGACCTATTCATATATACTCTTACAGCACCGGTGAGCCACCATCAGAACTTAAATCTCAATTTTTTATCATTTATCTTTCAATACTTTTTACACTTCATTCTTACAGACCCTATCAACATATTCCAAGGAAGCTATGTAACTGACTTACCTCCAATAAGATTAAGTTACCATCATGGAAATCATTACAACTCACTTATTGATCCTCGTCGGTTGACAATTGGTGCTGGACTTGGGTTCAGTTCTCTTCGAGGAGTAAGTCTTATGCTGGTCATTGGTTTTAGACACTGATATCTTCTGTTTTCTTATTTTTACTGCACTCTTTTTTCCCCCCAAAAAAGGCACCTTAAATTGCATAGATTATTTTGTAGGATTAGCTTGTATATGTTGATATTATGAGCAAAGCCCTCATTTAATGATTGGAGTATTGAAGCCTTGTAAACTAGTATAGGGTCATAAATTTGCAGAAAATAATGAAAAGAAATAATAATTTGGGTTTGGACTGCGAAATAATGAATGCAGATTAGTAGGCCTGACCACTCAGACGAAGCAAGTTATATGTGCTATATTCGATTATTTCATACTGTAAATTCAAAAAAAAAAAAAATTCAAACGCTTGAGGGGAGTTGATAGTTCTGGTATGCTCTCTCTAGATTACAATGTAATTAATTTTTAATTTCAACTCAGTTCAGTTCAACCACTTGTTCTGACGAAAAGCTCAATTTCACTGTGCAGCTCATTATAGTTTAGCTCCATTAATCCAAAAAGAACATATTTTTCTGATGAAAATTACTGTATGAGCTTGATTTTTAACATTTTTGTTTGCTAGGACATCATGCATGTGAATCCAACCTATCATTTAGCGATCTGCAACTGTTGCTCCTTTTTATATTGATGTTTACTGGCATGTTATGGAATTTCTTTGATTGACTGGATGTTTAAATATTCTGCAGACAGACGTCGGCAAAGATCAGGTCAAAGCTGCTATAAAAGCCCAACAGGATCAACAAATTGACAATGCAAGTGCCTTCAGATTACATTATTCCCGAGTTATTCAGAGCGGTTGATTGGCAACAAGCTTTTTCTGAATCTGTCAAATTTTCCTGTGGCAGGCGCTTCTTGCTGAGGGACGTTTTTACTCTGATTTGGAGCTGACGGAGAAGGAGATTGAACGAATGGTAATGGAAGCTTCTCGTGCTGAATATCTCATTGGCGACCAGTTCAAGCACCAGCTGAGCAACAGGGATTCCTCCACATCTAGTGCTGAACCTTCATCTTCTGGAGCTCGTAAGTTACTTAATTTCATATAGATGAAGCTGTACCGCCAAATTTTGTATGACCTGAAACTGAATTGGGGACCTAGTCATGTAGCTAAGTGAAAGTTGATTTTGAATCACAGGGTCGTCAGGTAGTGAGGCTAAGTTAGGAACAGGCAAAGACGTTCAACAGAAAAGCGTTCTGAGTAGCAGCATGCAGATGATGCTTTCAATGGGGTTCAGCTATCTTCAGGCTGCAGAAGCATATAGCATATTTGGAGATGATGTTGACTCGATGGTTTGCTACTTGGTGGAAACTGGCGGCAACAATGGAGGAAGACGCAAAGGTAAGGCGGCTGAATGAGTACCCATCTACCGAGATCTGGCCAGTTTAGCTCTCTGGTTGTTAACGAATAACATGTAGCAGCAACAAAGAACATACAGGACATGATGCTCTCAGTGTATTTGGATCCTATGTCAACAAAAAATGATGTTTGCAGTTTGCACACTTCAGACTTTGCCTCCTCATATATGAAATAATATGCGATGTGCCCATCTGGCATTCAATCCTGACAGGTGATTCAAATCTTTGTTGACCGTGTCGAAGCCTGACTGGCTCTCCGTCTCTTCCTTGTTCTAAGTTTCAATAGTCTTATCAGACTCGGGACCTTTGAAAATAGGGTCACAATTCTTTGTTGTATGCATCTCGCCTGTCCTCCCCCTATCCTCCTCCGCCCCGCTAAAATTTGCTGCGATCCGGTGCCTGGAAGGCCACGCACCTCTTCACTTTCAGTCCTACCCGGCTAAAAAGGTCTGAATCTTCGTCCGAGACAGGTTTGGCTGGCCACGTGACCTGGGCCGGTCTCCTCGCCCGGTTAACAGTAGATCTGGAGCTCTCCCAGCTCCAAACCACCGCGCACCCCTCCACCCCAGCATCCCCTCCTCCTCCTCCACCCCCACAAACCCCAAACCTCCACCAATCAATTTTCAAATTAAGTATCGAACTTTTTAATTTTACAATTTCAGTACTATACACTTAATAGAAAGTCCAACTATTTATCTAGAATTTTAAAATTTACATAAACATATCAGACACAAAATCTATTTTTTATATAAATTTTTGCATTTTATTAAGTGTATAATACTGAAATTGTATAATTAAAAAATTCGGTACTGAAAGAATTAAAAAATTCGGTAATTAATTTGAAAATGAATGATAGTTCAGAATATGTTTTTATAATTTATCCTTAATAATAATTGTATTATTTTTAAGCTAATTAATTCTTTATCATTAATATTTGAAAATTTGTTTCAAAAACTCATTCATAAAAAAAGGACGTAAGGAGAAGCATCGTGTTGTTCAACTTCAACCATCAACATAGAACAGCGTCGTTTGGGTTGACATGAGGTGGTCAGTTCTACAATGACGAAAATACCCTCTTCGGTCTTTCCTTCTTGTAAAAATAAACTAGGGTTTTGGACAAGGACACTGGAGTAGCGTACCGGCTAAGGAGAATGACTCGATTGAGCTTCGACAAGATTCTGCAAGAGAAGGGAACTGAGGACCCGAGCACCATCACAAGCCTCGTGCTCACCCACAGAGCTCTATCTGATGTGCGTAGCTTTTGATCATTGGCCTTTTCCTCGCCTTCTCTTGTCTAATTTTACGATTTGGTGGCTCGCGCAGGTTTCCTGCTTGGCCGAATTCAAAAACTTGGAGAGACTTGATCTCGGCTTCAACACTCTCTCGTCTCTCGAGGTGGTTATCTCTCCCGAATCCACCCTTTCGATGGCGACTTGTTGATATTCTCATCTGTAATTTTTTTGAGATTGCTGGTTGTAGGATTTGAAGTCGTGCGTCAACCTGAAATGGCTGTCTGTTATCCAGAACAAGCTCCAGAGTTTGAAGGGAATCGAAGGCCTCACAAAGCTAACTGTGAGAAGCGTGTTTTCTTTTTCTTTTTGTTACCTTCACGCTTGTTTTGTTGCTTATTTCCTTTTTATCAGGTACTGAATGCTGGAAAGAATCAGCTTCGATCCATGGATGAGGTTTGTTCTGTTGTAAGCTTGCGAGCACTGATTTTAAATGGTGAGGATTGAGGAATGCACATTTACATTCTGCATATATTGTTTGTATTACTTCTGTTAGAGCTTTATTGGGAATACAGTAAGTTTCCATTCATCATGTTATTTATGTCTATTTCCATGTGCAGACAACGAGATTACTTCCATTTGCCCACTTCATCAACTGAAGGAACTCAACACTCTAGGTACATTTTGCTGTGATGATTGTGTTGCTCTGCTTAGATCAGGAAGCGATTCATTAAAATATTGGTTATTAACTGTGTTATTGATTTTATTTTTTTAATTATGTGTTCATTGCTTAAAGACCAGTGACAGGATCCGGGTTTGCTTGTCATAGTGTACCAAAATAATTCGTAAAAATGCTCATAGAATCGAAGAATCTTTGGCGGAAACCAGAAGTATAAACACTTGTGGTCACAGGGATTTCAACCAGAATTTGCTGTGAAATGCAAGCCATGGCCATTTTGCCTCATTTCTCTTTGTTGTAGCTATTAGCCATATTCAGTCTTTGGTTCCCAGGGATATAATTTATTGGAAAGCACTATCAAACATTTTATAATTTTAGTCATTGATCCACAAAACACTGAACCTTGTTCTGGGTCATGACATGTGATCTGCAGTTCTTTCAAAGAATCCAGTTCGAGATATAAAAAAATCCTTGGAAAAGACGAAATCCCTTACCAAGGTATGTTTTGTTCGGTTATACTTCACATTCATTTTTCCATCTCGCTTAAGAAGGCGTTTAACTTGATTCATTTATGGTTTTAGCTTTCTCTCTCTCACTGTCAACTACAAACCCTCAGCTCCTCTCTTAAATCTTGCACTGAGCTAAAAGAGCTGCGGCTTGCTCACAATGAGATTACGGTAATTCATTAGTTCGATTGTGCACATTGTTTGTCATCAACTTTATGCAATCATGTCACACCTATGTGCACTCTGTTGCTCATTGATGTCCATTGTAGAGTAGTTCTGCAGAATCAGTGCTTATCTGCATTAATTCTCTAATACTTTCATAATTCTTATGTTTTTCTATCGTTTCAGGTTCTCCCCTCAGAATTGGCAAATAATGTCAAAATCCATACCCTGGATTTAGGGAATAATTCAATCATCAATTGGTCAGATTTGAAGGTACCTTTCGAGATGCCAAATTCATTATAACTATCCATTTATGGTGTAATACTGTAATTAGGTGAAGGTATATAGTTCTTGTGCTAAAGAATGGAGAAACAAAAAAAGTTTGTATTATCTGCTCGCTCAGTTGTATCCTGCTATTTTTATGCTCATACTGTTAATGTCCATTTTCTCTTTTGACCATTATTTACTCTTCCAGGTCTTAAATTCATTGAGCAATCTTAAAAACCTAAACCTCCACGGAAATCCTATTGCGGATAAGGCTAAATTTGTGATTAAGGTAATGGCTTCATGTATAATGTTCTTTATTGACTGCAATTTCATAATTGAAAACTTAATTAGTGCCTTGATATGTTTATCTGGCAGGTCAAACGGCTAATACCAAACTTGCAGATTCTCAACACCAAACCATTAGACAAATACACTCATGATAAACAAAAAGATGTTGAACCTTCTACATTCTCTACTGCTAGTGAAGTTAAGAAGCAAGAAAAAGATGGTGATCAAGCTAAGAAGAACAAGAAAACCAAACATCGAAAAGACTTGGATGACGAACATGGTGGTGCAGAAACTATTGAAAAGAAATCCAAGCCTAAAAAGCGAAAGACGGAAAGCAAACATGATGGGAGCACATTGGTGGAGAAGGCTCCCGAGAAGAGATCAAAAGCAGTGAGAAAAGTTGGAGCTGATGTTATTGATGACACTGACACTCCATTCACTGAACTTGTTGTTTATGACTTGGAGAACTTGGAGGATGCAAGTGATAAGCTAGGCAACCATCCAAGCAATGCCGGTCATGCCACTGTAACTTATCCATCGAAGAAAAAGAAAGGCACAAGCCTGGCCTCAGGTGCTAAAGCCCTGGAGCTATTGGCTACACCGGTGGATGTTGGCATGGGTGGACCATCAACGTGGGACTGATACATTTACGCCTAATCCTATGTTGGAATGGGTTTCAACAGTAGCACTCCCTACAGGTGCCTCAGCCAATTTTGTTTCTCATATGCTGACAGGAGAGGATAAATTCTGCTTCTGATGCGACACCAATGGTTGTTCCCCCGATTACTTTCTTGCAATGGTCAAGAACTGCAACATTGAAAAGAATTGAGTGGTGGGACCTTGGTTGGTGTGAATCCCTGAATGGTCTTTCTCCCACGCTGAAGGCAAGTTTCTCTAAAAAACAAACTATTATATATCGCCATCATCCTCAAACTTGATCCTATAGCAGGGTGGAGTTGGGGTCCAAAAATTTATCTTAGCCATCTCTTGTAGAGCATGTGTTCCACCTGCGGCTGCGTTGCCACCTCTCTTGTCTTTGGGAAGTTAAAATATTTCAGATGCTTCCATAGCATTGCAAAGATGATCAGCATATGACGCCAAATCATATGGAGAAGTAGAATGAGAGTTGCATCCTACAACAATATTTAAATGTCTTCAAACGTTTTACACCCTCATGTTACAACTGTACGTTTAAATCGTGCACATTTGAACCATCTCAGACAACTACCTGCCTGCTGGTTGAAGACGTGTCCCTTTGAACTGGGTAGCCGTATATGGACAGGAAGTGTCATTCCAACAAACTAATTTTACTGTCTATGATTCCGTCAAAGTAATCAAAACATAGTACTCTCTCTGTCCTCATATGTCATTTATTTTAATTTTTTTTGTTCACTTTTATTTATCATTTAATAATTTTTAATACATATTTAATATTAATAATTATCATAAAATATCAAATATTAATCACTTTATTATTATAATCAGTAAAAAATATATTTTTCATTAGTAATCATCTATCAATTTTATTTTTTATACGAATTTTTTTTAAAAAAAATTACCTACTTATTAAATTTATTTAACTGCTAATATTAATTTCACCAAATTTATTCAAATTAACCGATAATAATTATTTATATTAAATACGTATTAAAAATTATTGAACGATAAATAAAATGGATATTAAAAGCGATTAGAGGACGGAGAGAATATTAAATAGACATCCGTGTAGACTCACACGTGAGGTTGGTGGGATTACAATAAATACTTCCCTTCAACTTTGAGTGTACAAGAACAAACTAAAGAATCTTGGAGTCAACGAAATCCCAATGGCTGTACGCCAGCGCTGACTGATGCTTCGTCCAGTATAAATACCATTTTAAGTCTATGACTTGTTCCTGACCCCAGAGCAAACACTAACCTGAGACAGAATCTACGATGACTGCAAGCGATGGAGACGAGGAGACCATTACAGCGGCTCTCCACTCCGACATACTCCGCACCCACATCCTCTCCCGGCTCGACGGCCCCACTCTCGCCTCCTTAACCTGCTCCTCCGCCCACCTCCGCCACCTCATCGAACAAGACGAGTCCCTCTGGAGGAGAGTCTCCGTAGCCACCTGGCCTTCCATCAGCCATCCCCTCGTTCAGGAGCTCGTCTCTTCTTTCCCCGCCCCCCACCGCTCTCTCTTCACGGACTCCTACCCGCTCCTGACCCACCGCCCGACCCGGGTCAGCGCAACAGCCCACCAACTCCATCCGCCCCACCAGCTCGTCTCCGCAGTCGATCTTTACTACGACGGTAAACCGGTTTTATCAAGAGTCGTGACCACGGACGCCACTAGAGATTGTTTCCGGACATCGCCGTTCCATGTCGATGTGCCCGGTCCGGATGAATCGGGTCGGACCCCGATCACGGACCTTGATTTTTTGGACGATGAGTTGGCGGAGAAGCTGTCGCTGAGCTGGATCCTGATCGACCCAGCTCGCAAGAAGTCGGCGAACATGTCGTCCCTTTTCCCCGTTTCCGTTCAACGACACTGGATGACGAACAACGTGCACGTCCGCTTCGAGACTATAGTGGCCGGGCTGGGCGGCGGCTCTGCGTTCGCGCAGTGCTCGATCGAAGTGACCCTGGTAGGGAGGAAGGAGGAGGAGGGGTTTGTGCAGGCGGGGATGGAGGTGAAAATGGTGGTGGAGGACATGGAGGGGAGGAGCGTGAGCGGGGAGGAGAGCCTGGTGATTCTGGGAATGGCGGTGGAGTCGGGAGAGCGGAGGAGGGCGAGGAGAGGGGACGAGCAGGAGAGGTACAGAGAGTACGTGGAGATG
>NQLW01000056.1:955140-989527 GCA_002312845.1 Kalanchoe fedtschenkoi
GAGTGTGTTGTTAATTTACTTTTACAGGCTTTGTGAAGTCGCAAGTAGCCCCGAGAAACCCTCTGGCCTTGGCGGGCGCTTCGGGCGGGAGATACACGTGCAGCTTCCCGAGGGACTGGCTGCGCAGGGACCTGAACGTGATCGGATTCGGGCTGATTGGGTGGCTGGCTCCGTCGAGCATCCCGGCCATCAACGGCAAGAGCTTGACGGGGCTCTTCTTTGAGAGCATCGGGACAGAGCTGGCTCACTTCCCCACTCCTCCCGCTCTCACCTCTCAATTCTGGTCCGCCCCTTTTACCCATTAAAGCATGATGTTGAAGCTCTCTGCTCTGTTATTGTTTGGTTATGCAGAAATTGATGGTGTGTGTGTGCGCAGGTTGTGGCTGATCACGTGGCATCTGGGGCTGTTCCTCTGCCTCACATTCGGGCAGATCGGGTTCAAGGGCAGGACTGAAGATTACTTCTCTAAATAAAAAGACATCAAATTGACCCTCTCTCTGTAATTATTGAAGCAGCGAGCTGCCCTGTTATTCTGATACTGCTTTTCTGTTGTTGAAACCAGAATATGAGACCAGATTTATGCCTCCTCCCCTGACTTTTCTATTCTAATTTCAAAATGACGAGTAATATTAAAAATAATAATTTATTTGTCCAGATGTTTTTATAGGTTATATCATTAATTTAAAAAACCAGGTAGCGAGAAGAAACAACGTAACTACCCGGCAAGAGCTGCTAGTAAATTGTGGCTTGTCGGCTAATTTTTAGATGAATTGAGAGCATCATCGACGGATGTTCGATCAGTTTTATCTTGAGTAATTATTTGATGAAATATTCTACATCGATTAGTAAGGAGAAGAAAAAGTAACTTATATTGAATTGTTGAACCATGACTTACAAGTCTAGATTTTTGAATTACAATGGAGATACAATCTAATATGAGCCGATCCGAAAATTCAACATATAGTTTCATAGAAAATTATTTATTTTCGAAATCGAGCTTTTCTTATGAGATAATGGTCAAACTGATTCTTTTTGTGAAAAAAAATTGTATTTCGAATCAAGTTTATATTTTGCTATAGATTATATATTCAGCAGATGTATAAATATGTTTATCAAATTCAATATCATGTTCATGAGACATGTATAATTATAAAAATATCACAATTTTTGTATAATATTTATTTTTCACTTGTATATTCATCAAAATGCATAGCATTTTTTTTTAAAAGATGATCAATAATGGTTCTCCACTTTCTCCCTTGGTGGCCAGGGGCAGGGCCGGCTCGGAAAATTTGGGGGCCCTGAGCGAAATGAAATTTTGAAATCAGGTTTCAAGCAAAATAAAAATGACATCATAAAATAAAGTAAAAATTATTTTTAATTTTATACCCTCAATTAAGTAAATGAAAATGTTTGGAAGTTAAATAAATAAACAAAGCAAATACATATCAAAATATAATAGACGTTCAAGCCCCTTATACGCTATAAAATTTATCCTCTCATTATTTTTCACCCATATAATCAAATAAAGTGAGATTGCAGTTACTAAAAAATGTAGTAATTATAATCAAAAATCGTGTTTGATCAATTTTCAACACTAATTGCTGAAGAAAACAAGACATAAAAGCTCACAACTAATTTTAAAATTTCTTAAAATATCCTTATTTGTTATAATAATATATGTAAATTTTAGTTCTTAATTTAAAATTTTCTAGATCCAAATGAGTTGGGCTTTCCAGCCCACTTGAAAAACAAAACCCTAAAGTGCAGTTTTTATTTCTTCTCCAGTCTCCACCGGTTGTCACGCCGCCTACCATCACTGTCAGCTCCTCTGTGTCATTTCTCACCACATTCATCTTCATCCATCTCCAAAACTTGTATCTACTTCATCAAAGTCATCATTGCTCACCATCATCGTTAGATACCTTTGCAATCTTAGGACATCGGAAAATTTGGGGTCTTTTTCAATCTCGGGGCCCTATGCGGCTGATCCACTCGCACAGGGCCTTAGCCGGCCCTGGCCAGGGGCCGCACACCCCTCCACCTTGATAGTGTACACACATATTCACTGCGGGTCAGCTCACGAACCCAGGACCTTGAGGTTGTTAGACAACACTCAATACCATTAGGCCAACACCTTATTGGTAAATGCATAGTATGTTCAAAAGAGGTCAAATGCATGTTAATTAGATTCGCAAACATGTTCATCATACATGCAAGTATGTCAACTGATTACATTTAGATGCTCTTGTTAACTTTTGTCTCACTTGGAGGCGGATTCAGCAAAATTGTTTAGGGTGTCGAAAAAATATTAGGTCAAAACAGATAAACATATTAAAATTGAGAGAGGTCAAGTGATCTCTTACGAATAAGCGTGGATCCGCTTGTGGTTTGGCTCTGTGTGACATATTTTTGTGAATTGATCTATTTTTTTAGACATAATTATTTGTCCTAAAATTTCATTTATTTAAAATCATAAAAGTAAAATAAACCTAATACGATTCAGAATTTGTTAAAATACTTACCTGAAAATGCAAACTATTTGTGCTCCACAATTGAGTTTAGGAGGATAGAAAAGAAATTGAAATGAATCAAACAAGATTATTCGTGAGTTGATTAAAGAAGGTTGGGAGAGATTCATTGAGATTTGGAGGGAGAGAAAGATGAAGGGGATGTGAACGAGACATATTTATCCTCATTTTGTTCTTTAATTTATTTAAAATTAAGGATAATTTGACAATTATATATATATATATTTTTCATATATTTCCCCTCTCATAATTTTCTCCCCTTTCCAAAGGTTTGATGAGAAAATTTGTTGCTTATTGCGTCATTGTATTTGTTAATTGAGAGAGATTGTTTTTTTACGTGGCCAGTATGGTACGCTTTCTCAATTTTGATAATAGTATCATACACTATGAATCATTAAAATTTTAAAATTATTAGACAATATCTTTAACTATTAGATCAACACGTTATTAGTTGAGAGAATAATTTATTAGTATTATTTTAATTTTCTAACAAAATGATGAATCAAAGTGTTTTCAAACAAAAACATCCATCGATTAGTTTTTTTTCTTTCAATTTTTGAAAAAAACGGCAGTTATAAAACAACCAATTTGAAAATGTGATTTATCAGGGTTCATTATTATGATTTTTTTAAATAAGATAGAATTAAAATTTTACATTTAATAAAAAAAATTAATTAAAAAACAATCTATATGGAAGTAGATGAGGTCACTGAGAACACCATCCTGCACCCATTGAGCGACTGGCTTATCGTTGTGCAACACGTCGATCCACGTGGCGAACCGACGAGAAGCGAGTCCACGCGTCAGCTTTCTGCGCGCCGGAAGTCAGTCAGTCAACCGCAGTGCAGGCAGTCGTAGACGCCTCACGATCACCACCAAGAACCGCACCCACTCCCTGCACGCTGCTACCTCGTCGAGATTCGTACGGATCAATTGTACGTTTCTCTCTATTTTTACTTATCCTCCAAACAGCGAATTCGAAACTGCCGACAGAAGGTAGAGGAAAGTTGCAGTGAAGGAGTAGGTTTGGTTTGATTCCGTGCTTCGCTTCGAGTTTTGTTCGATTCGCTGCTCCGAGTCGGTTGTTCCTCGTTTATCGGGAGAGGGATCCGTGGGTAGGTGGATATGGGGGACATGTCGTGGGAGGCGCAGATGTCGCTGGTGGCCGCGTCCGCCAGGTTTCCCGGCTTCAGGTTTTCGCCCACGGACGAGGAGCTCATCTCGTATTACCTTCACAAGAAGATGGAGGGATCCGAGAAGAGCGTCGAGGTCATCCCTGAGGTCGAGATCTGCCGATACGAGCCTTGGGACTTGCCAGGTACCTCCTTCATCACAGGAATTCACTTATGCCGTGTTTGGTTCTGTGAAAATGATGAAGTAAGGAGAATCCGAGGGTGAGTGGACTCCCATGGATTCCTTCCGTTTTCCTTTCTGCTTAGGGTTTGAAAATTATGAAGAAATTGTTAAAAAAATTTCCCCAAAATGTCTCTCGTCCTAACAATGGCCTCAAATTTTTATCTCCTACGAATTTCCCCAAACCAAACACAGCTTTAGCGGAGAGTCTTACATCCTTCTACATCTCCAGCGAGTAAGCCGAATTAGCAGAAGTCATACGTTCAAGTCTGCGCTTGTGAGCTGATCCGCAACAAGTCCAAAAAGTGTGCCCTGACGGCTAAAATAATTTGAGCTAGCAGAATTCAACATAGCACTCTCCTACCCACACTTTTATCCCAGAATTTGTAATATGTTAAGATTTTGTAGTTAGCGTTGGGCTGGACTGATAATATGCATTTGTTGAATCAGGGAAATCTGTTATTCAGTCGGATAATGAGTGGTTCTTTTTTTCACCTCGCGGGAGGAAGTATCCCAATGGTTCCCAGAGTAAGAGGGCCACAGGCTCCGGATACTGGAAAGCCACCGGTAAGGAGCGGAATGTGAAGTCCAGCTCGAATTTTATCGGGACAAAAAGGACTCTGGTATTCCATCTAGGCCGCGCGCCTAAAGGACAGAGAACCGAATGGATAATGCACGAATACTGTATGCATGGAAATTCCCAGGTAATGATTATCTGCTGATTTATTTCCAGGTTACAACTTGGCAATACTTGAGAGTCAGATATCCTATTGTATTGAGTTGACCAACCATTAGTTTTAACCAAGCAAATCGGTTAACTTCCATTCAGGATTCCCTGGTGGTCTGCCGGCTACGTAAGAATACTGACTTCCGCGCTAATGAAGGTTCTCATCAAGATTCTGCCAGTCGGCAAAGGAGGGGTCTGTCCATGACCAGCAACAACATGGATCAAGCAGGGTTCGCAGATGCTCCTAGTCACCCGAATGGTCACGTGGTCGGAGATGGTCATTTGGTTGCGTCGGATGGTGAGCGGGTAGATGAGGGAAGCTCCAGGAAGTGTAGCAGTAGCCACGACTCGTACTCCATTGACCAGAATGGTGACGGCCTCGTATCTGACCGCAGGTTGCCACACGACGTGTCTCAGCCCGAGTCTTCAAGCTGCGTCAAGGTCTGGTTCAATCGCGCTGCGTAAATGTTTTACAACAGTTTCACGATTTCAGCTGGCTATCAATTTTGTGTCATTTTGTTGCGGCCAGGATTGCAATAATGACGACTTCTACGCGGAGATTCTGAACGATGACATTGTACAGCTTTTTGACGAGTCTTCTCTGACAGTCACTCCAAGCCTTCAGCCTTTCATGCCCAACATGTTCGACAGCAGAACAGAACAGCTTCCTATGATACCAGCCACGTCATCCGCAGCTCCATCGCAGGGTGTGGCTCAACGCAGGATCCGATTCGACACAGCTAAATTTGATATCGACGAACTGGAAATGCACCTCAATCCTCCTCCAGGCCCTCAATGCTTTGTCACCAAACTATCAGCTGGCAAGCTGAGGGGTAAATATGTGCTCCCTCTGCTGATATTTGCGGCTCTGCTGGCCTTGTACCTATGGTACCCAGTATCAGATATGAAGCACACAGCATGCGCGTGTCTATGCACGGATCCCAGACGGTAGTCTGAGTATGTGACTCCCAGCCCCAGAAAGTTACTCGACAAGGTAAGTTTGAGAGACTAGCAGGCTCATGTAACATATATAAGCAGGGAAGCTAGTATTTACACTAGTTATGACAAAGGCCTACTCAAATAAATAAAATGTGGCTTGGTAAGAAACATTGGCGGCTTCCTGGTTATCCTATCCTCTGTGTACCTTTGGTTTTTCGACATCAGGTTTTCCGAATGTTAAAAGTGTTTCCCGTAAGGTATTTGAAGAGATTAGTGGTAGGGAAGAACCTATGAGGAGTTCATGGGTTGTTTGAAGAAGGGGTCCAACTTATGCTGCTCAGGATCTCCATGAAAGCTCTGATGATGACCGGGTGGTGGGCGGGAGAGTTCAGCTGGAGAAAGCAGGTGAGGAGCTTCTGCAGATCTTGTTTGGAGTAAATACCCTTGTTGTCTAAGATCATCTGCAGCATGGAGTCTTTGAAGTCGCTGTATGGGTCGTCTGAGTGCTTCTCCACCGCGACGCTGTTTTCTATTCTGGCAACAGACGGAGGGCTTGGCTTATTATCGCTCATAGTGCCGTCGGTGTCGATGTTGTCGAGGTCGGAAATGGATGACGAAGTAGGAGAGAGAAAAACTGCCCCGGCTGGCTGCTCCCTGGGCCTGGTTTGAAGGGAGTCTTTGATCTCATGCGACTTGCTGCTGCAGCCACACCCTGCATGGACCGCGGACAGGCCCTTCAGGAGCTTTTTCCTGCTGGAAAACATCTGAAGCGAGCGTCGAAACAGACAAACAAATGACTGTCTGATCTGAGGCAACTGTTTGTCTCGTGAGGAAGAGATGTGAATAAGGAGAAGTTGAGCGACTGAAGTTTGACTTTTGATAGTGGGTGCTGGTTAAATGATTGAAATTGAGGACTTAATTAATTAGTGGACTTAGTTCAACTAATTTGGTCAGGGTTTATGATTGATCGGTTTTTCGTACCTTCGTAGCTTGCCGACACGGACAGTGTTCAGATTTTAAATAGCGAATTGAGACAGCCAAATCCATGAAGATGGAGACACAATCGTCGGCATCATGAGTAAAAAAGTTTTAAATTTTAAACAATGATTTTATTTGTTATTTTCATGTAAAATAATAGAATTATATTAGGGTAATGGACAATATGTTCTCATTGAATCCTAGTTTATTAATATTTATATTAACATTTTTTACTAGTTATATTTTAAATTTACATTTAAGATTTAATTATATAAATTTAAATAGAGAAGTAAAATAAGACTACTCTTCAAAAGTTTGCATTGCCTATTGTGACATCCGATTCCCTCTCTCTTCATTTTAAAGTTTCTCTATTACATTATCTTAAGAAAAACTTAATTATCATTATATCGAGCGGCTTGTAGCTAATTGAAAATGATATAGTTTTGGACCATAATAGCCGATTGTGACACAACAATATTACAAAAACTTATCTAAAACATATCGGTTAGAGAACGGTTAATTGAATAAAAAACTAAGTGATTATAAAATATTTGGCAGGATCTTAATTTCTTTTAAAGCTTTTCGTATAACAATATCATTATGTCTAACAATTCTCAAATTCTTATGTTCGAGCGCTTGTGGAATTACATGACAATGAATATATGGGAGATGCGTGAGAATTGATCTGCAACGAGCTTGATTTCATATTAATAAGTAGATGGATGTGTGACCCCTAAACATAAAAAAAAATCAAATCCCAAACTTTCCTAAAAAATGCTCTGTACACTAACTTTTGATATGTACTATTTTCACTTTGTTTTGTATAAAAAATATCATACTTTTTAATTTATTATCTAAATTATCCTATTTTTAACAAACTTAACAAACTGTTTTTGTCAGTGACGCCTCAATTAGACGTAGAAGGTGATTTATATTGGAGAAAAAACCACGAATTGTATCTGCTGTATGCTTTGAGAATTTAGCCAAACAAGTTTGTTTTGTGAATATTTCTCCTCCACATAAATGAAAATATTTTCCACAAGGACATAACTTTTTAGACAAATTCACTTCATAAACATTGTTCATCACCACTTTGCTCACCGACGCTTCATCCTCATATAATATTGCTTGCTATGTATCAGCCTTCAATTTCTGTCTCAATCGCGTAAGAATACTTCCTGCCGTCATCAAGATATAAATCTCGCACGTCAACAAAATACTGTTAGACTGTTCAAAGATGTAATGGACAAGTGCGGTGATAGGTAATTGTTTTATTTATTTTCTATTCCCTCCCTCTTATTCTATTTTCTTGCCTATTTTTATTTCTTAACAATTTAACCAAATCTCTTTCCATTAAATTTCGAATTTGGAACCCATCTTTAGGCATCTCATTGAAAAAATCTAAAAATATGTACATATCAAGTAGGATTTTTATTTGATAAAATCACCATATTCGTAAATCTAGTTTTATAATAGATCATTTCATTCATATTATTCATGTTCATAAATCACCATATTCATGTTCATATATATATGTAGCCCATGATTATTTCTTTATCGGTAAGATACAACGGTTATAAAATATTTATTCAATATTTAAATATAAATATCGACATAGCTTTAAATTTAAACGCAATAAAAAAATCCAGTCCAATTCATTAAAAAAAAATTCCGTCATGTATGTCATATGATGATACTCCCTCTCACTCTGTCCTCTTTTACATGTCACTAAATCAAATTTTTTGTCCATTTTTACTTGTCACTTACCAATTTTCAATGCGTATTTAATATCAACAACTACCTTAAAATGTCAAATATTAATCACTTCATTATCATAATCAATAAAGAATACATTCTTCACCAGTAATCATTTACTAATTTTACTTTTTGCATGCATTTTTATAAAAACATCAACCACTCATTCATTAAATTTGTTCAACCTCTAGCATTAACTTCACCTTAATCTACTCAAATTAACCTTAAACGACATGTATTAGATGACGAAGGGAGTATGTTATATTAGTATGAATAAATCAATATAGTGACCAACAAGGTGTTGGCCTAGTGGCCTTGGGTGTTGTCTAACAATCCTAAGGTCCTGGGTTCAAACCCTGTTGGTACCGCATTTACGCTTAGATACGCCGGAGGTGCGCGTGAGCTGGCCCGCAGTGAGTATGGGCGTAACACTATCAAAGTGGAGGGGTGTGCGGCCCCTGGCCACCAAGGGGGGAAGTGGGGAACCACTATCGATCCCCTTAAAAAAAAAGAAAAAAAAAATCAATATAGTGTTGGCTTGGTGGTTGATGTTACAACTCCAATTTGTTGAAAGTGAAAAGTTGATCCGCAATGATTACTTCCTCCGTCCTCTAATATATGTCGTTTAAGGTTAATTTGAGTAGATTAATGTGAGTTAGATGCTAGCGGTTGAACATATTTAATGAGTGAGTGATTTGTTGTTTTTTTAAATTCGTGCAAAAAATAAAATTGATAGATTATTACTGGTGATGAATGATTTTTTTATTGGTTATGATAAAGAAGTAATTAATGTTCGACATTTTAAGATAGTTGATATTAAATATATTTTGAAAAATATTAAGTAATAAATAAAAATGCATAAAAAAATTAATTAAGTGAGGGTTTATTTAATTGTTTTTATTACGCAGTGATTATTTGGTTGACGCAGACAGTAAAAGCCAGTTGCAGAGCCTGTACGCATTCCCATTTTATCCCAAACACAATACGCCACGGAAGGCAGGCACAGTCGGGCTTCGGATCTGCGGTTGCGCTTTCAAATTCCGCCCACTCCGGACTCGTCCTCATCCGCTTCAGGTCATAAATATCCTCCTCCTCCTCCTTTACCGCATCTATTTCGACTTCGTGTTTAGGTTTTCTGATCTCAGCTCTTATTCCTCCTCCTGCCTATCTGAAGCTAGATTATACCCGCGCTTTCGGTTTCATATGCTTTGCTTGGGAATATAGGGATTCCAAACTCTTTGTAGAAGCCGCTATGTCACGTTGCGTCTTCCGTTGCATATGCTTTCCGTGCGCTTTGTTATGTCTTAGTTATTGAGCGGTGGTTCTTCTGTAGATCTTTCTCTGACTGCTTTGGGATACGAGCATGGGGACGGCTGCTGAGGTCGCCGATAAGGTTATCTTCTGGTTTTTTATGTATTCATTACGATAAGTAGTTCCTAATCGTTAGACTTCTGCTGCTAATTCTTTGTTATAGCGCTGCAGGAAACAAACGGAGGCTTGCTGGATGGAAAGAAGGTCACAGTGGTATTTGTTTTGGGTAAGCAACCCCCGATTTTAAATCCATTATACAAAGTTATTTGATGTCTGATGTATCTGATGGTTAACAACTCTAGCTGGTGATAACTACTCCCTCCGTCCTCTAATACATGTCGTTTAAGGTTAATTTGAGTAGATTAAGGTGAATTAAATGCTAGCGGTTGAACAAATTTAATGAGTTGGTATTTGATGTTTTTTTCAAAAAATCCGTACAAAAAGTAAAATTGGTAGATGATTACTGGTGAAGAATATATTTTCTATTGATTATGATAAGGAAGCGATAAGATAATTGTTGATATTAAATATGCATTGAAAATTGCTAAGTGACAAGTAAAAGTGGACAAAAAAATTCGGTTAAGTGACATGTAAAAGAGGACAGAGGGAGTACTCATCAAAGATGAATAGATTCTGATTCATATGAAGTGGAAAAACATAGTTGTGTGTCTTACTAGATAATTCCTTACATATTGTGTGATTGGTCATTCTGCTCATAAGGTCTTGTGGATTAAATGCCTTACATATAGGTGGTCCTGGCAGTGGGAAAGGTACTCAGTGTGCAAATATAGTCAAGCGCTACGGGTTCACGCATCTTAGTGCTGGTGATCTCTTGCGTGCAGAAATTAAATCTGGCTCTGAAAATGGGTACAAACGCATTACACTTAGTTGCTGTTAACCTTCAAGTGTAAACACAGATGCATTACACTATAGAAATAATGGATATCCACAAGTTTACCTAATAGTAGGTTGATATTCTCGAAATAATACAAGTTAGTGCATTCCTGAGCAATCCAAGAATCACACAAGAATTGTGTGGACTTGGATTTGCAAGGCTTGCTTAATGAACTTGTAGGTTTCTTTATTGTAGATCGTAAGTATTATGTAAAATAGGCTTGGGTTACCTTCCCTACTCAAATGCACATATGATGATACTATCGGTGATTCCAATCCCGAACACTTGATAGGGTGACTGTGAGTGTGATGGCAGGAAAATGATTCAGGAGATGATCAAGGATGGAAAAATTGTTCCTTCAGAAGTAACAATCAAGCTTCTACATCGCGCAATGTTGGAGAGCGGAAATGATAAATTTCTAATCGATGGATTTCCACGTAATGAGGAAAATCGAGCGGCATTTGAAGCTGTTGTGAGCCTTCTTCATTATACTCACAGAACATTTGTTTTTCAAAAAAATTTATGCTGCCTGATAGTTGCTCCAGATTAGTTGATTCAGTAAATTTTAATATCCCTGTCTAATACTTGGGTGATACAGATTTCAACATGTAACAAACTTTTTATTGTCTTGAAATTTTTGAATGAACGACAATCTCGATGGAAAATTAGGGAAAATATTATACTGTTTCCATTTCCTTCATTTGTTTTCGTGTCTTGTGTGAATCAACATCCAAACACAAAATATGGCTTGAGAATCATTTTCCATACAGTTTTCCTTGTTTTTTCTTTTAAACATTTCTCTTTTCACATTATTTGCAGACTAATATCGAGCCAGAATTTGTTCTATTTTTTGACTGCCCAGAGGAAGAGATGGAGAGGCGTATCCTGGGCAGGAATCAGGTGGGATGCGTGGGGCAATTGTTGATCAAATCAATACATCATAACTGCAGCTAGTCTTACTTTCACTGTTCTATTGCCATTAATTTCTCATCATCGTAATTGAATGAAAGGGAAGGGAAGATGACAACATTGAAACTATAAGAAAGAGGTTCAAGGTTTTCCTGGACTCCAGTCTTCCCGTGATCAAATATTACGAATCTATAGGGAAGGTTAGGAAGGTAACGTCTTATCACAATTCTCATATATTGAAGTGACGTCTTTTCCCTTCTGTGCTCTCATTTTCCTGGGTTTCTTATAAATGAAATCAATTCTAATTTGCTGTTTCTGGTCTCAGATTGATGCCGGAAAGCCTGTTGATGAAGTTTTCGAATCAGTAAAAACTATTTTTGCAAAATATGAAACGGTAATGTGTGCTGTTCTCTCATGTTTAAACTTATTTCCAAGTAATGTGAACGATAATTCCTTGTTATTTACTCCTACTTTTTCATAAGTGGGTTATGAATATTTGATTTGCCAGTTTGAAGACATGGGATCAGTTAAGCTACTAGAAGTCTATCTGTTATTTGAATTCCTTGATAAACAAGATGCAGTTGAGATACAACACATGCTTTTACCTTTGAAAGAATCAGTAACTTGTTGTACTAAGCAGATTGTTTAAAAAATGCAGAAATGGTACGATACTCCAAGAGGGCGGACCATGATGTTGTGTATTGGGGGGTTTATGTTGGTTTCTGCTGCTGTCGCCTTAGCTCTTAGAAAAAGAAACAGTAGATGATGATGTCCTGAAATTCCTTGCATATGAGAGGAAAGGAACGAAGAGTCTAATGTGTTCTTTTTGCTTCATCCACGGATTTATTTTCTTTTTTTTTTATTTGTTTCCACAAGGGGGGAGTTAGTGGACGTATGAATTTGCACGGCCCAGCTTAATACGGTTTTTACTCCATCGGAACATCTTGCGTTAGTTGAGAAAGAGGTCTGTATATGCCTCCGCATCCTTGAGCGATTATGATGCAGTCGAAGAGATTGTATTGCTGTAATCCCTGGTTGAAGAACTTAACCATGACCACATGTGACTCACATATGTTGTCTTTTTCCTTTCTGTTTTGGAGAAACCTGTCGTGAAGAGTAACAGTGGCTCTTCGAATTCATTCTCTCACACTTGGTTTTATAACGTTTACTTAATTAATTTATATGCTCTATTTTCAACATCCATGCTATAGGGAACTTGGATTTGTGTTCATCAGTCACATTCACACGCACTCGTAACAGATTAGATTCATTTTTATTTTTTTTTGCAATATGCGTAATTGTTTTATTTTATCAGAAAACTTGAATATATAACAGAGAGTATAAGTTAGGTACCTAAATAGTTAAAACTTAAAATGACCCTATTTTGGATTCTCATTAATACTTTTAGAGTATTTAAGTTTTTAGATGTTTTAGGGTTTAAGGATTTTAGAGTTTTTGAATTTTTTTTTTAAATCTAACAAATTAAAACTCTGAAATTCTATAAACCTTGAAAATTCTAGCACGGTAAAAATATTACAATTTTGAAAATCGAAAACTTTTAAAAATAATCAAAATGATATCATTTTGAATGTTTGGTTTTTTTACTTATATATACTACTAGAGTTAGCCAATAAAGAAAAGAGAATCTCATAATGTCAAGCAAATCTACAATAATCAAAACAGATTGTTTTTGTATAAAACAGGGGTGGTTTTGAAGAAAGTCAGATAGTTTTGATTTTATTAGTAAAATTCAATTTTTGATTCAAAACTATGTATTTTTGGTTTGTCTATATTTGATTTTGCTGTCCTCCATCAAAATCCAAAGAAAAATGGAGGGAGTAATGAATTGTATTTCATTCTTGTCAATTTGAAAACCATCATAATTTAATAAAAATATATTAATTATGTCAGCCGTTAAAGTATACTATAATTTTTTTGTAAAAATAATTCATTATTATTATTATATTTATATTTATTATTATTACATAATACATATAAAACAAATTAGGTATTATACAGCATTTTCCAAAAACAAAATAAAATAAATAAATACCGAACCGAATGAACCGTGAGGTCGTAGCCTTGTCCGTGTTGTTTGTTCATATGCAGCCCGATTGGGAATAGAGAAGACCAGTCGAGCTCAAATCCGGCATCATCATCTTCACCAAATCGTTCAATTCCATCCGCCGAAGATGCAGCAGGGCAATAAGTACGGCCTCCAGCTCAGGGTGCCCAAGCCGCCCCAGAAGCAGAAGCTGCCGCAGAGGCCTCCGATCCCGCCTCCCCTAGGGTTTCGCGACGAAGACGACGACGACAATGTCGAGATGCAGATCTCCCGCCACGCCGTCAAGAGCAGGAGCCTCAAGGAGGTCGAACTGCTCCACCAGAAAGCCCTGGAGCAGGACCCCTCCGTCTTCGATTACGACGCTGTTTACGATGATATGAAGCAGAAGGAAGTGCTTCCCAAGCTCCACGACCGCCAGAAGAGAGAGGTACGCTTCTCATATTCTTATTTACATCCATATCTTTTTACTTCGCTGCTGACAATTTCGCCAATTTTAGGGATTTTCTACTGAGCCGCCAATAGGGCTTTTCACTTGGATAATTTGGGATTTCTTTCCTCTCGTCTGCTAAAATTGCATATTTTTATAGCTCTGCATATTGATATTTTCCTACCTGATGCCTGTAAAGCGCCCAATGTTGACGTTTAGCATTTACCTTTGCAGTCTAAATATATTGGGGTATTGATGGAGAAAGCTAAAGAGCGAGAGCGGCAGCATGAGATAGTTTTTGAGAGAAAGCTTGCTAAAGAGAGAACCAAAGAGGAGGATCTGTACAAGGATAAAGATAAGTTTGTAACAGGTGCTTACAAAAGAAAACTTGCCGAGCTTGCGAAATGGGAAGAAGAAGAGCGCAGGCGACAGCTTCGTGAAGAGCAAGATGATGTAAGTCTTGCCTTACCTCTTGTGTTTTATACAGTGAACATACTATATTGCTATAACTTGCTATCTCAACACTAAATGGCCTGATGCTAGGTGCGCAGTTTGCTGTATACATAAGTTGCACATTGTTATATTTTCTATGAACAACAAGATATTGTACTAATATATTGAGCAAGTTAGGCGGTTAAGCGGAGTCTAATGGTTACATGGATCATCTGTAGTTGGGGATCACTGCCCCTGCTGACTTGAGTAAATGTTTCTTTATCTTATAATTGGATCCCAAGATTCCTAAATTACCAGCTTCCAAAAATATTTGTTATCCCCTCTCAACTTGGAGGCTTTTAGTTTAAATTTTTTTGTTCTTAAACAAATAAGTTAACGAATTGTCGAATCTTCTTGATTTCGATAAAATTTTTCTTTGTTTTGCCCCCACTGACATAATGTCCTGGCTTATTTGGTCCACACAGCTCATTATGTAGCCGATCCCTGTATTAACTTGCATAGGGCTCATATGTATTTATCTTCTAAGAAGATTTTTTTTAAAGGGGCTTGAAGCCCAGAAAAGTCTCATCTAGTATGTTTACATTGAAGTTCAACATGCTCAGTAAACAAAAACAGTAATTTATATATTGGCCAATGTACTAACATGAAGCTGTACAAGAGTTCAGCACTAGGCCTGGCAGGATAATACCCAACTCAACCACTGATAAGATTGCTTGGGTTCATGTATGTTAATATTAGTATGTGACCAGTGGCGGAATCAGGAATTTTACTTTGGGGGTACAAATTTTTTTTAAACTGGCTGAGTTATAAAAATAAAAAAAATATAACATTATTTAAGTTTAATTGGGGGTACAAAAAAATTTTAAAATTGAATGAGTGTACAAAAATAAGAAATATAATATTTTTAGACTTAATTGGGGGTACAAAAATTATAAATATATTATTTTTACACTGAATTATGACTGTTTGGTTGGGACCTGGGTGGACGGCCGTCCACCCAGTGGTACCGCCCCTGTATGTGACTGTATTCATCTTTTCTGCATTATCTTAGAAATCTGAATGAGTCGTTTTTTTGTTGTTGTTGAAGGTTACGAAGAAGTCAGACATCAGTGACTTCTACCTATACCTCCAAAAAAATGTTGCATTTGGAGGTAAAGATGCAAAGACCAGAAAACTGGAGAAACAACAAGAAGCTGAAGCAGAATCAGCAGCTGGTGCTGGTGCTTCTGAAGAAGCACCCCCTTCAACCAGACAACCAGTAGAACCTGCGATGCTAAAAATGGCCCAATCAGGTGAGGCTTCCACGTCAATGAAAGAACCAGAGCCTGCAGCGGATATGAAGCCCACACCTGATGCTCCTGATCAAGGTGAAGCTGCCACTGGCCAGCAAGCAGCAGACCAACCTAAGCGCGAGCATCATAAACGGAGTGAAGATGCTGTAGCCGCTGCAAAAGAACGGTACTTGGCACGACAAAGAATGAAGGAACAGTGAAGTCCTGTTCTCATTTTTAGAAGTAAGACTGGTGTGATGGGACTATGTATTGCCGACTATTTATGTATCCCATGCTGTAAAAACTAAAACAGGTTTACATCACCTGCCAACTGGACATGGTGAAAATTCTTTTATAAAGTCAGCTGTCCGGTGTACGTTCCAATATTCTCAAATTCGCCTCATGAGAAATCGAGATTCAAATCAACAGCTTGAAGTAAACTTTTCATTCACAAATTATACTCTGTATGTAAGTTCTTATTTTACATAATTACCATGTTTACATGTGACACCTTTTAAAAGAAAGCATACAGTTAAAATTTCACTAGACATAAACTGAGAGCGGCAAAAAATGTCTGTGTTCCATCGTGCTGAATTCATTTCCAATCTCTATGTCCAAGGTTTCTTCAAAGAATTACACTGCCATTTGGCAATGGTAAATACTCTCCAGTCACACAAAGCTCAGAAGAAACGAGAGCCGAAAAAAACCAAAAACCCCGCCTTCAACCATTTTTTGACGTTTTTGGGGAACAGTTAAACAGCTTAGCTTACCAGTATCATCTATCATCATTCCTTTCAAACTCCTGGCCAACCAAATTGCAGTTTCCCTTAGGGAAACCTTGTCTTTTCCGAAAGGTTTCAACAATACGGCAAGCCCTTCCAGCTTGTTACTCTGGAGTAGATCAGCAGACAGTTCTAACAGGCCTTCTAATGCCTCTGCCCTTTGCCTGAATGACTTTACATCCAACACTTCCTTGGCAGGTGTATCTAACCCAAAATTGTTATCTTTTGGCTCTGCAAAAGCTGTGGGGGTTTTTATATCTGAATCCTTCATCATTGGGTTGTCAGCAACAATATGTGACTAAGAATTTACTGATTCAGAGCTGTAGGTGGCCCGGAAGCTGTTGTAGGTGTTGTGCTCATAGTTTCCGCCTCATCCTTGACAGCATTACTCAGCCTCCCTAAGTTCACATTTGAAACACCCGCCTCCATTGATTCCATCACAAGTATTTCCAGGCAGTGAAGACGCGGGAGAAACAACCTGATAGGCACCAATCACAGGGGCGCTTACAGTAAGGTGCACAGTAAAAAGCTGGCTAGTAGAATTACCATCCGCTGCTAAACTAGCACATCCACGCTTCATTTCTGAATTGCTCACCGTTGTCTCAATCGTAGCACATGATTTCACTTCCCCCTCGCCATGACTTTCGGTAGGCGATTGAACCTGAGCACCACTTAAAGGTGATCTGTTGCCAGAAACAGACCTCTTCGCAACTGTAAATTTGGGATCCTTAGATGTCAAATGAGATTCAGAGATGCTGCTCTGCTCAAGGATGGTAAACATGAACTTTCTGTTGGCCATAATCGTTCAATCTGCTCATAAAAGACATGGAAAAATAACTTAACTTTTCACTAACATCAATGAATGATATACAAACCGAATCACTGTCGATGACAGTTTACCTTAGAAGAATTAACGCCCTCTAAAGTGCATGGGGTTTTCGCGATAGTCTTCACAGGATAAGACGGTTTCATCTTTTCTACTCGCACTAGTAGAAGAGATCCTCAAAAACTTCTTTAGGTAGCCAGAACAAACACCATCTCTATCGGAGAACGGAGAGTTCATCTTCTCTCTTCTATGATATGTTACCGACCAAGAAACCATATTATCACCTTTTATGAAAAACAGGAAGAACTACTTTAATAGTGGAGAGAAACCTTCGTGACTGTTTCTGATCACGATAAGCCAATTACATCCTCTTATCTTTATCTTTACTGACTTAATCAGTAAGTGATAACCGACTGCTTCTCTAATCAAGCCGATAAATATTAGAAGAGAACCGAACTAAGTAACGCTTGGTTTTTCTCATAGGATCAGCTGCTCCTATAAGTCCAAGTCCATGAACCAAACAAAACAAAAGAGAATTGATCAGGTTCACTTTTATTTAAACAACTTTATCTAAGGATTTCAACCACAATTTGGCTCGTATCCACCATCGATAAAATTGTTACTAAAATATGTTTAGTTCAACACTCAATTATTGGAATTAAATCAAACCATTTAGGTTTAATAGTAGGAGCCAAATTCCAACAATCCCCCACAAATTCTTATATAAAGATTGTGCAGGTTCCAAGTAACTTGCTTTTCGACGATGGTACCTTTCGGGTTTGAACCACACCTAGTTAATTAGCTCACACCCCCACATGGAACAGATGGAATATTTCACCTTGAATCTGAACCATTTGGTGTAGAGAAGTTTACTAAGAACGACAAGATACAAGCTATAGAAGTAATCTTTAGGGTGGACACGTTATGGTCATGTGTCCCGATCCTGTATCATGGATGTTTTCAAGGAGGAACCCTCATCTCTATCTGCGACCTCTCAGCAGCATCCACTAGTTGGGCCTCTCAGCAGATGCACTGCTCACATCTCGTCAATATATGACTTTGACCCCATTCAGAGTCTTTGACTCTTACTGTATTTACAGTTACAACTTCTCTCAGTCCACGGGAAATGACTTTTAGCTAACGTTAAATGTGAATTCGTATTAGATGTTTAAGCCACGCGGATAGCTTGTTTATACCACATTGAATCAACCTTGCGGGATCTCCACTCGTGTTGATTGGGTTGCTACTATCAGTGACTCATTCTGGGTTCTCAGTCTCATTCCCATTATGAGTTTAAGAACTTGCATATGCTCTAGTTCTTTTATCAAAGGAACAGCCGCATTGTCTTTGGATCAAATAAAGTCAATGACTATCATCCTTTCAGACAATATTCCTCTTATAGACTTTAGTCTAACCTGGATATGTCTCTTAGTCTTTTCATTATACTTGATACTAATAATTTTCAATATTGTGCTTTGACTAGTACAATGCATGAAAATACCAGGAACAAGCTTATTTTGGAGTTTTAAGCAAAAATCCATATGGTCACTTAGCCTCAATTCCAACACTTTCTGTTTCAAAGCAGTGTCCTGAACTACCTGCATCATTTGGCAGTGCAGTTTCAGTAAAGTTCCCACTTCGGAATTTATTCCCACTTGAGATTCCGAGCATCTATGCGGCGGCATTAATACATTATCTATCTCCTTAGGCCCCACTGAACTCTTGCATCCTACACCCCCGGAATAATTTAGTCTCAAAAATCTGCTCAGTGCATGGCGGTGTACGAGCGTCTTAGCCCCTTACCTCCACACTTGCTTTACTATAATCAGATGGCACGAGAGATTCTGACAGGCAGCTTGATGTTAGTGCTGCATATTCTGGGTTGATTAAGCTTCCTTGATCAGAGCATTGCTCTTTTGATACAACAAAAATTGTAGCGTCGTCAGACAATTCGAAGGCTTGCACAGATATAGAAGACGAGGCAGAATTGCTGCTATCAGTGTAACCTCTTTTAGTAGATCTTCCAACAGCCTTTTCCCACAGTTTTTGGTGGCTTTGTTTCCATGCCACATCCATTTCCAACTTGAGAGCCAGCCACGTGAAGCCTCATGTTTCTCGTTTCTTTCATCATCCATGTCAGCCCCATTCCTCCCTGCAGCAGACAGATGATGCTCCTAATCTAGCAGCTCCGGGCACATGTAATTGGGAGTTCCAACTACCTGTTTTAGTAAATATTAAATATGTCAGGTTTCGATCAAGTAATGAATGATGTTGCAAATCTAGAAACTCAACAAAAGAATCCAACACATCGACATCCCAAAAATACATATGACCCAAAGTACCTGAGTTCGATGGATCAGAGACCATCCACGCTGATCCAGAAAATGCTCAAGTACATGATCAGGAGTCACTGCTTCCACAGACCTCAGTGCAACGGCAATTTACTCGTGTTCGAAGGGCTCCCATATGGCAGCAGGACTATGTTTCTCAGACTAACAATGTCTGCACTATACCTTATTCCATTGATAAGTATGTCAGTTACAAGAAATGCTCAGCTGCTTAACAACATTTTGCACTGCAAATTTCTTCTTCCACTGAGCCTCGCTCTTATGCCCAAGCTGCCAGGGACCCAAACTGGTGCACTACTATGCAATCTGAACTTACTGCACTTGAGGATAATAACACATGGTCCATTGTTGATCCTCCTCCTCATAAATCGACTGTTGGATGTAAGATCAAATATCACTCAGATGACACTATTGAATGGTACAAAGCGAGACTTTTCGCCAAAGATTTTACACAACATGAGGGATTGATTATAATGACACATTTGCTCCTGTGGTTAAAATGTCCACTGTTCGTCTAGTTCTTGCCTTAGTTGCAGCACGATAGTGGCCTATTTTTTAACTAGATGTTAACAATGCATTTTTACATAGCGATCTTCATGAAGATGTGTATATGAACTTACCTCGAGGATTTTATCCAGGTGATTGAAAAACCGGTAAAGTCTACAAATTTCATAAGAGCTTATGTGGCCTCAAACAAGTCTCTCGGCAATGATATTCCAAACTCACTGATTCTCTTCTTCTTTTTTGTTTCGTTCAGAGTAAACATGACTACTCCATGTTCACCATAACTCGGAATACCCAGTTTGTGGTCCTTCTGGTTTACGTTGACGAATTAATCATAACTGGCACATCAGAAGATCTCATGACTGAGACCATGTCATTTATTCATGCCCGTTTCAAGATTAAAGATTAAAGATCTGGGCTCTCTCAAATATTTCCTTGGCCCGGAAGTTGCTCGATCATCAGAGCTTTGTCAGCGGAAGTATGCTCTGGATCTCTTTACTGATGCTGGTCTACTTGGCTGTAAGCCATCTGGTCTTCCAATCTACACACGTCACAAGCTTAACCTCTCAAATGTTGAGTTCTTATCTGATTCATCTGCTTACCATCGACTCATTTGTCGGCTCATTTATCTCACCAACACACGCTCTGATCTCTCATATGATGTGCACACTCTCAGTCAATATATGCAGGTTCCGACTGAGGATCACTTAAAGGCATCTGCTCGTTTACTGCGCTATCTCAAACTTGCTCAGAGATAAGATATTTTCTTTCCATCCCTGGTTCTGTCTGATTACTACGATGCTAATTGGGCAGCTTGTCCTGTTACCCGTCGTTCAATCACTTACTTCTGTGTCACATTTGAGGGAGCCTTGATTTTGTGGTGCACAAAGAAACAACACACAATATCTCGTTCCTCAGCTGAATCAGCGTATTGTTCAATGGCCGCTACCTGCTGTGAGCTTGTTTGGCTCTCGGGTCTATTGGTTGATCGATCTTCAGCTTCGTCCTTCAAGACCCATTGACCTTTATTGTGATAATCAGGTCACCTTACACATTGTCTAGAATTCAGTTTTTCATGAGCTAACCAAACATGTTGAGCTGGGCTGCCACGTGCCACATCGTCTGACAGCATGTTAACTCTTCCTTCATTGCTCTGAATCAAATTGCTTCGTCCAATCAACATGCTGATCTCTTTACTAAACCCCTGACGGCTGCACAATTGGCGAAACACAGCTCAGCTTGAGGGGGGCTAAAAAATTATTAAATTTATATAAATGTGATGTGACACATATTTCACTTGTTATTACACAAATTTATTTTCCAGTGTAATAGATTTGATGAATTATGAATTATCAACTCAAATTATTCCCATAAAGTAAAAGTGCACAATACAGGGGAAATAAGCCCCCTTTGATGCATTCTTTTCCAAAAAAATTTCTACCTAACAATAAAATTAATCCCAAATTTTCTTTTAATCTTCCCTTTTCTCACACTTTTCCCAACCAATCACACCCTACATAAGAACCATCTTTTAACCTAATTCTACTTTATACATGTCGCGTCAAAGAAGTTATATGCATTAGATTTTTTGGCAATGAGTGATACATCACCAATAATAAATTATCCCGTATTGAAAAATTAAAAAAAAAAATTCAAACTAATGGTAAATTGTCAAGTTTCACTTTAATTTTTCAATACGGCACATGTCAATTTAATATTAATAATGTCCACAATTACGTGATAAGCACAATCCATCGAATAATCACTCCTTGAGAATTCGCATGGGCAATAATGCGCACAAAAAACTTGAAAAAGTGCTTTGGCATATAAATTAAGATGATAAGGATTTAAAGGGATGACTTTTATTCAAGATTGCTTTCGTCTGTTAATCATCTAGTTGATTAAGATGATAAGGATTTAAAGGGATGACTTTTATTCAAGATTGCTTTCGTCTGTTAATCATCTAGTTGAAGCTAACTTCCAAAACTAGACTTTCCTCCCACATGGCGTTATTTAGTTCCATACATTATGTGGATTTTGCAAACCAAATTTATTTGAATTTTTCCACAAGAGTGTTTGTTGTAATTTAATTATTTTCGTGTGATATATAAGATATCTTTTTTTTATTCTTATTATATTCTATTCATGGTTCTAAAAGACATCCGTCTAGCCGTTTGGGCGGCCGATTAGCTGTTAGATAGTGCTGAAACGCCCCGCCTACCGTCTTGCCGATTAAATATTTTAAATCGTTTAATTAAAAATAATATATGTTTTTAAATATGATTTTTAAAATATTAATAATTAAACATATTTATATAACTCCGTCTAGCCGTCCGATTAATCCTTCTCATTAATTTTTGGCTAATCGACTAGTTGCAAGGCGTTAAATCCACCGCCTAATATCGTCTAGCGTTTTTCACAACACTGATTCTATTAAGATATGGTCTTTATTATATTAAGTATTTAATAAATTGATATTTTATTTATTTGCTCTGACACGGGCTAATGCCACTCGAAAACATCAGGTACAACTATCTCCAAATTCAACCTAAAATATTTTTTACTGTAAATTTTTTTTTATATTTTTATTTTGTCCAAATTTTAGTCTTGTACCCCTAATTAAATCATGCCCCAATTTAATTTTTATAAATCTAATCCAATCAAAAAATCTCAAAATAAGAAAAATCAAAGCTTATACAATCAATAATTAAATCAGTCAAATTTTCAATAACATTCGATGTTCAACACTTAATTTTACAGAACAACACCTAAATATTTACTTTTAACAGTTAAAAATGCACATTAAATGGCATGTGCTTGTTCCAATTGGTATTGCCAAAAGCAATTATAATGAGAGTCATCAAGATGTAAAAGTGTCACCATCCACATGATAAGTTTTAGACGTTAATTAAACAGTGTCACTACTTATTAGTTAAATTACTCACTCTATCCCCTTTTACATGTCACTTAATCAAATTTTTTTGTCCATTTTTTTGTCACTTAACACTTTTTAATGCATATTTAATATCAACAAATACCTTAAAAAATCAAACATTAATAATTATATTATCATAAAAAATAAAAAGAAATTCTACACTACTCAAGATTCATCAATTCTACCTTTTACACAAAATTTAAAAATATACATTAATTCTTACCTATTAAATTCGTTCAACCGCTAGCATTAAATATCATCTTATTATTCTCAATTTTATCTTAAACGACATGTATATCAGGACGGCTGAAGTACAGATTAATATCATTGGTTGGGTTGATGCACACAAAACAACAACAAAAGATGGTATTTATAGTCTGAACACGATCGTCAAAAATTGCAAAAGAAATTTTGATGGATTAATTTAGAATGTCATTTAAGATTATTTAAATAGGATTCCTCACATACAAATACAACAAATCACATTGAATTTATTAAGAATTAGAATTAATTAAGTATGAAAATATTCTTTTTATGTATATGTGAACAAAATGTTATAATATAATTTTTTATCATAATATTAATTTATGAATACAATTATAATTTTATTTATAAAATTAGTTCGGAATTATTTTCTTACATAGAAGAAAACAGTTTTAAGGGCATCCGCATCAAAACAAATTTAAAAATAGGTTTGAGTCATGCCATGTAAGATTTGTATCATGCCAACTCAGCTTTGTCATAAATCTCATTTTCGCATACCTTTCTTTCACATTGAAACAAACTTTCCAAATCTCTGCGCATGGATTCACATGTCATATTATACATCTTTCTATTTTTTTCATATTATATTAATTACAAATTTCTTAAATGTATTAAATATATTATTATTGATAATTATTAATTCATATTATATTTTATTGACATTTACATAATAAAAAAATTATATAATTAATTTTTTGAAATAATATATTAAATTTTCATTGTCAAATTTGTGCTACATATGATCGACCAAATCAGGTCGATATTTGTCAAATATATACTTGCTAAATATTTACGTTGAAAAATAACGGTTAAAAATTTATTTAAACATTTGAGTATATACCATATGGCGTTTCTAACTTAAAAGTGTCGTATATGGTATATACTTTATACGACGTTTTTAAGTTAGAAACGTCATATATGGTATTATTTTATACGGTGTTTTTAACTTAAAAGCGCCGCTTTTAACTAAAAAACACCGTATAAGCTCAATTCACAAACCGCTTCTTGTTGTGTCAAAAGATCACGAACTAACCTCTTCATCAAACTAAAATGGTTCGTGACCTGACACAAACATCGGCCTAAGCTTTGATGGCGATGGCTAAGGATGCTTCTCAATTATTTTCCGTTTAATTTACCGCGTGATGTCTTTATCTTGACTTTGAAGACTCAAATAATATAAATAAAAAATAATAATCGGGCAGGCATTGCATTTGCATAGAAACGTCATGCCGCCAGCCAGACAAGACCCACTCACCCCCACATCCACATCTAAATACTCAGACAGAGAAAACATCAAACTTCAACCGCGATGGATTCCTCCACCTCCGCCAAACCCATCACCGGTGGCAAAAGCCTGGTCATCATCGGCGGCGGCGTCGCCGGTTCGCTGCTCGCCTCCTCCCTCCAATTCATCGGTGACGTCACACTCGTCGATCCGTAAGCAATGCAACACAATTACACAATGCTATTATCAGCGCTGTGTTTCTATTCGATTTTGTCAGCAATGAATCAATTTGGGGATTTTTGTTCTGCAGAAAGGAGTATTTCGAGATCCCGTGGGCCAGCCTCCGCTCCACGGTGGAGCCGTCGTTCGCGGCGCGATCCGTCATCAGGCACGCCGACTACCTGACCAACGGCCGCGTCGTCGTCTCCCGGGCAGTCGCCATCACCGAGCACCGGGTCCTCACCGCCGACGACCGCGCCATACCCTACGATTACCTCGTCATCGCCACCGGCCACGACGACCGCACCCCGTCCCGCCGCATCGACCGCCTCAAGCAGTTCGAGTCCGACCACCAGCGGATCAAGGCGGCCAAGTCGATTCTCGTGGTGGGCGGCGGGCCGAGCGGCGTCGAGCTGGCTGGGGAGATCGCGGTTGACTTTCCTGAAAAGCAGTTGACTCTGGTCCACGAGGGGCCGAGGCTGCTCGAGTTCATTGGGCCCAAGGCGGCCGGTAAGGCCCTTGAGTGGCTCAAGTCGAGACGGGTCGAGGTTTGTTTGGGCCGCTCGTTCGATTCGGATAATGGGCCTGGCGAAGCGGACTGCACTTTTTTGTGCACTGGGAGGCCCGTGGCTTCCGGGTGGCTGAAGGCCACCTCGTTGAAGAGCAGCCTCGATGGGAATGGGAGGCTGATGGTCGATGAGCACCTAAGAGTCAAAGGTTACAAGAACACATTCGCAGTTGGAGACATCACAGACATTCGAGTAAGAAAAGTAACACAATAAAATTTTTTGATTAGAGATTCATATTTATGATGAATTCCTTATTAATATCTGATCGCGTGTCAGTTTGATTTTTTAAATGATTTATTTAAAATTTTATTGATTGGTTATGTAGGAAATGAAGCAAGGGTATTTGGCGCAGAGACAGGCGCTGGTGGCGGCGGCGAACCTGAAGCTGTTGATGAGCGGCGGGAAGGAGAGCAAGATGGATGTGTACAAGAGCAAGTCGATCAAAACAATTGTTTCGCTGGGGAGGAAGGATGCGGTGGCGCAGTATTCATTTACGACCGTGATCGGACTGGTGCCGGGTTTGATCAAGTCGAAGGATTTGTATGTGGGTAAGACGAGGAAATTACTGGGGCTGGAGCCTCATTTTGCCTATGAGTAGCAGCAGCACATACACATTCTTGTTGTAACATATGCCATATGAATTTGTGATATTTTTGGGTGTGATTGAAATTATGGATCAGTCGGTGTTAAAAGTGATCTTTTAGTTAATTAACTGTGTAGATTAATCAGATTCACACTCAAAATCAGTGAATGAGAGAGCTCAACTATATTTTAGGATCAATTTTGAGCTCAATTTAGGTGAAGTGGGAAAATAATTATTTCTTAAATGTGTATTTTTGTTAATATTAATTTAATTAATACATATTTCCGTTTAACTGTCGGATTAATCTTCTCTTCATATTTTTAATTAAATCCTTCTAATCAAATACTTTTCTGTCTTCTTTTACATGTCATTTAATCAAATTTTTTTGTCCACTTTTATTTGTTACTTAACAATTTTTCATACATATTTAATGTCAACCACTATCTTAAAATGTCAAACATTAATCACTTCATTATCATATTCAATAAAATATATATTCCCCACTAGTAATCATCTATCAATTTTATTTTTTGGATTATTTTTTTTAAAAATATTAATAATTCATTCATTAAATTTGTTCAACCTATAACATTAATTTGATCTTAATCTACTCAACCATACAGAAGAGATGACGAATGGAGTATCTGCTAACACTGATTTGAGGTATATATCTGCAGTTATTATGTGGGGGCAGTGATAGGAGGAGCAAGAGGGGGTCAGAGAAAGCAGACGCGTAGAGCTGCAAATAGCAAGTAAGATGAGGAGGGAGGGTCAAGATCACATCAGGGGCATCAGCAGGCAGTGGGATAATAATAATTGATTATTATTAGCTGGGTGGTGCTAAATCTTAATGGTGATCTAATAAAAGTAAATACTGCTCTGACCAACATGACCACTGCCAACATCAATCACACCCTGTCACTTGTTCTACTGCTCCCATCCAAACCCACTTATATATATTTAAGATCAACTGAGAACTTGGAGAGAGTGAAAATTGATACTTTTAGATTAATACCAACAATATATTTGGCTTAGGTAAAATACAGACAAAGGAAATTAAATGAAGAAATAGAAGAAAATTTTGATTCAATTAAATAACATTTGCTAATTTTTTTTTATTCATAATAAAATATAAAATATACGAGAAATAGTTCATGGTTATTTATTTGTTTATCTTGTATTTCCTTTAAGCCAAAATACGTTTGGTAAGAGCCATTTACATTATATCGTAAATTATTGTGATTTTCTTTTACAATTTCTACATATGAAGAAGACCTGTCCTTAGCATAGTTAATAGAACCGGACCGGACCGGCCGGTTCGACCGGTTGAACCGGATTTGGTACCGGTCCGATTTGAAATTAATACCGGGGTGCACACTGAACCGGATAAATCGGTCGGTTTTTTATAAAATCGGTGAACCGGATCGGTCTGGTTTAGTGTAATTGATGACTTAATTAAGGTTTAATTGCATATCATTAATAGCTGAAAATTTATTTTATTAAAATGCTTGAGCTGGGATTCGAACCCAACCCTTTGGGCTTGCATGCGAAAGCTCTAACCACTATACCATCAAGATATTTTATAATTTTTAAGATAACTAGTAGCTTAAATATGATATTTAATAATAATTATATGTAAATGAACCACCGGTCGAACCAGTTTGAACCGTCGGTTCAACCAGAAATCCAAAAACCGAAGCCCTGATCGGTTCGACCTCTGATCCGATTCTGATAACTATGATCCTTAGTTTCACAATAAACTTTTCTTATTAAGCCGTCAGTTGTAAACTAAACATATTAATCATACTGATCGAATCCCTACTTTCAATTTATATTTATTGCACCCGTGCAAAATATATCAATCACATTTTAAAATTAATAAATATTATAAAATTATAATAAACTAAATAAAAATGAATTTATTCAGGATACGGGGACGGTGATAGCCTAGGTCAGACTCTCTCAGCTGGTGCGGCCGCCACTTGTTCAGTCAGTCACATATGCTACTGCTCCATCGCCAGCTTATTCTTAACTAATTATCTTGCACCAAGATTAGGGCCTCCACATTCAGTAAATTTTAAAAGGTCACAATCTTCATAAATTTTTTTCAAATAAATTTCTGATTCACATTAAATAAACATTTCATACAAGTCTGTGCACATAGACTTACATGTCATATTCCTTTTTTTATATATTTTCACATCAAACTAATTACTAATATAGTAAATATTTTATTATGCTATTATGATTTATTTTTACTACTTTAATTATTTATTTAGAGAAATAAATAAAAATATTATTAATAATTTTTCATTAAATAATAATAATATTTTAAAAACATTTAAATATTTAAATCTAACTTTATACCGCGTTTATAACATAAAAACGCTATATAAGCCCAGCCTAATTCATTTAAAAAAATTATAAATACATATACGACATTTATAAGTTTAAAACGCCGTAAAAAGTATTCAGTAATTTTATATACGGCGTTTTTAATGTCAAAACGCCGCTACACATTAGACGTTCAGGTTAAAAATACCGAATATGTTTCATAGAGCGTTTTATGCAAATAAAACGGTATCGTGTCAAAGAGAGAATAGACCATCTTACACATTAAAAGTTCAGACCTGATAAAATTCATCATCTCATATAAATCTGGTTTATAAACTTTGGTTGGAGATGCCCTTAGGACTTAGGTGTCGTGGTTGTCTATCAGTCATTAATCTAAAGGATTTTCTGAATATCAACCTCCAAAAATGCAGGTAGATTATTAATCGTGGACATGGACGCCATTGCCACGTACTCCACTGACACCTCCAGGCATGCAGCAGCAGCAGGGCATAATTATGAAACATCCATCCTCCTCTTTGGCTGCTCATGCAATCATCATCCAGCCGCCACTCTCTCATCCCACAAAGCAGACTTCGATCCCTTCGTACGTTCTCTATATATGCTTCCAACCCAGCTGCCCAGATAACATGCTTCAGGTCATCTTCCTCTTCCACCACCACTCTTCTCGATCTTCAACTGGCCATCCCAGCTGCATCGTATTCCCAAGTAATGGCTGCTCTTCGACTCAAGCCAGTTACTGCTTATGCTGTTTTGGTCTGCACCATCATCATCATCGTCTTTACTCAAGCTCCTCAAGGTGTGTGTGTAAGCGAGAGTCTTTAATAATGCATATATCTAACTCTCTAACAGCAGTTTGGTTTGCTTCATATATGTATATAGCGCCTGCTAGCTGATAACTAGCTTCCTCATTTTTGATGATCAACAACAGTCGAGTGCTCTTATACTGCGGCGCCTGGTGGTACCACAAGGAAGTTCCTGCAGCAGCAGCAAGTGATATTCGTCACAGCAGCTGGGCGGGAGACCAGAGCGGAGGTGAAGCTGGCCAAGCAGGTTCAGGATGGCGCCAAGGGTTTGAGGAGGGGAATAAGCATGACGCCGAGGGTGGACGGGGAGCTGAGGACGGTGCCATCAGGCCCTGATCCGCTGCACCATCACCGTGTAGTCCCCAAGAGGCCTGAAACACCTTGAAGGCACGATCATGCATGACTGACGACGATCGAGCAGCACATGTATGAACTTATCTAAAGCACATATTGCCAGTGAAGTGAACGTGTATTTTGGCAGCTAATATATATCTGCATGCTTGCTCAAGCATCTCGTCGTTTAACTAGTGAATCTTGTTTCTTGCATTTATCTGCATTAATATCCACAAAATCTGCATTAATAAACTACTGCTGCTAATTTAAGAAACTTAGAAACTCATCCTCAAACTATTAACACTAAGCAACCCCGTCACTAGCAACATAGGCTGGTTTCTTGCACCGTCTTCAATGGGCGGCGACACCACTCACAGCCGTTGGACGCGTAAGTGATGTGTGTGTGATGGAATCTCCGTCCTTACTTACTTTACAGCAGTAGCATGAAAAGTGAAAAGAAATAAAATAGGCTGGCAGAGTCAGCGTCACCTCCCTAAAATACTTGTTGAAATTAATAAGGATGTGTTTTGTTTCATGCAAAAGAAAATTTGAGAGAATGTGAATATTCTCATGGAAATCTTTTGAAAATAGAATAAAATTTGATTTGAGCTTTAGTTTTGGGTTGCTAATTAAGTTTATAGTGAGTTGATAATTGGTTTTTTTTTAGAGAAGTTGTATTTGATCTTTTAGTATGATGAAATGTGATCAAGTTTACCATTGTGCAGTGGTAGTTCGAGGTTGAGAGAAAAAGCTATATTTTTTTTATGAGTAGTATAAATATGAGATTTGTTGTCACTTGTAAACTTCTATCAAAATACAGTTTTCTATTCCAAAAGTTCTCTCCAAAATATTTTCTTTAAAATCTAAGTACCTCTTCTAACAAATTCATTCTAATTTTTTTATTTGGTTAGAGATGGAAAATGGGGGAGAAAATGCTAAAATATTTTTATTTTAAACAAAATTTTCTTCATATTTTTAGTATATTTTTTCCACAAACTTTTTTTTCATATTTTCAATCATATTTTTATTTTCATCAAATTTCTGACAAACCAAACACAGCCTAAAGGTATCGTATTTCATTTATTACCTGTGCTCGACTAGACTGTTTAAAGCCTACTTCTGTACTCCACTGGTCCATTTCAACTGTCAAGATTTTTTGTTGCAGTCTGTATTTGGATTGGAATCTTCATGAAACGCCCTCGAGGCATGCATGTTTTAAATTAAGTCAGTTTCATTTCAATTGAAAAAAAATTGACTTTAATAATCACAAAAAGTGGAGCCAGAAAATTTTATTGTTAGACGGATCATGTGGAGGCATCCCTTTTTGTGCAGCTCATTTTTATTCCAGTGATTCTTAGGTTTTGTTTGATTTAGGGAAAAATCAGATCTCATTTTCATTCCAGTGATTCTTTGGTTTTGTTTGATTTAGGGGAGACAGGAATTTATGTTTTGCCTTGGAGAATGTTTGAAGAAAATAATCGGATGAAAAATGAGAAAAAATTTTGATTAAATTAATGAGTGTTTTATACTTTTCTTGTATTGTTTCCCATGGATTAATGAAAAGAAATAAATATGAAATTCATACGAAATCCAATTTTCCTGTTAGTTTTCATTTCTTCTCATTTTTTCTGTTAGTTTGAGGCACACCGGGTAGTGGATAATAGTATTCGCCTCCGTTAGATAGGAGAATCTGTACGAGGATCCAACTTTATATCATGCTTCATCACCCTTTTTTTCAACCAGTAGTGACCCTAGACGACTTCAGTCGACTTCATTCGTATGGGCCTCCTCGAGTCCGCCAGAGCAACAATGCATCCATGGTGCTCGACTCGCAGAGTGATCTTGCTCATATTGTGATAAAGTCGTACTCCTTTGTCTACAAAGCCAGTATGACTACAAGCAGTGTTTTACAATTTGGATTTGGCCCCCTCACACCCATCAGTTATCTTCAAGGAAATGAACGCTGCTTGTCTGGAACTTTTTAATGGAGTCGATAACTTTGATGGCAAAGGCCTCATCTTCCGGGTAGTATGCAATTGGATCAGGTAGCAGTGGATGTGGAAGATTGAGTACACCTTCTAGAGTCGCGTGCAGACAGTAGGCCGAATATGTTAGATGATATCCACCTTCTTGGACTATAAGAAGTCTGCCATTGCAGTGATCATCCGCCAGCTTGCGAATTGTTCTCCCAACACCCATGTAACCTTCCATCGTCAAGCACTGCCTTCCATTTGGATCGAACTGAAATACACGAGCCATATCCATCAACGGTCCCAACTTCAGTAGTGAACCAAAACAGACTGCAATCAAGAAAGATGATACAAACCGAGGAGCTCAATTTTCAGATGAAGAATTTTACAAAGAGAAATCAACTTACAGCACTGGAGTCTTGGCCAATAACCATTACGATCAAATCCGGGTTAAACTTGTGCACGGCCGGGACAACTAACTCATCCATGGCATACTCGTATCCTCTATCTCCTGTTCCATTCGGTAGAGGTATGTTTAAATTGAACCCGAACCCTTTCCCTTCACCAAGCTCATCAACTGATCCGTTCTGCGGATGAGATGGACCCCAAGAGCCATGATTCATATGAAGTGATATTGTAAGGACGCTGTCCGAATCGTAAAAGCCCTGGGCAGTTCCATTGCCATAGTGAACATCGATATCAATAACCGCAACCTTGGAACAGCCAGAGGTCAAAGCCAGGTTCACTGCAAGACCAGCATTGTTAAGGAAGCAGTAGCCATCGGCTTGAGCAGGCTGGGCGTGGTGTCCCGGAGGCCTCACCAGGGCATATGCGATTTTTCCTTGCCCGTCGAGCACGTGTTTCATTGCAGAGAGAGAAGTTCCGGCTGCAAGAAGAGCTGCCTCCCATGAACCGGGGTTGAGAAACGTCCCCGCACATATCATTTTGCCACCTTCACTATCAGCTTTGATCAGTTCGTCTACATATTCTGCACAGAGTAGTAAGGTACACGAGCCATCAGTTTTCTCGATTTTCAAAAGTGCCATTTTTTCTTCGTTTGATTTCGATCCCACCCTACCTTTTGGTTAGTTTTCAATTTTACCATTTTTTTTCAAAACAATGGTTTTTCTCTAGTTCATATTCTATCTAGATAAAAGTGAAAATTGCAGTTTATATTTGCAGAGAGCTGAAAAACAGTTTCAATCTGCATATTCAAAATCAATGAATTGAAAA
Organism: Kalanchoe fedtschenkoi; assembly: GCA_002312845.1. NCBI lineage: Eukaryota > Viridiplantae > Streptophyta > Magnoliopsida > Saxifragales > Crassulaceae > Kalanchoe > Kalanchoe fedtschenkoi. The sequence goes on from NQLW01000056.1 coordinate 987,704, forward strand.
ACAAAAACAAGCAGACGTGCCAGAGGAGTGAAGGGTGATTGATAACCTGGGGAGTGAAAAGTGAGCAATTCGGGGAGGAGAGCAGGTCTTCCAGTGTGCCAGAGGAGGTGGGGAGCGATCGGACCTCGTTTGAGGATGGAGACCATGTTCTTCAGTCTGTCACCGTTTTCTGGGTGTTTATCCAGCACGTCCAGAAACCCTGGATCCATTCCCGAGTCGAACACGCCGTGGCCGGCGTCGTGCTGCAGCATACCTTCGTGCCAGAACACGTGCACGATTCTCTCTGTCGCCATGGAACAGACCCCGCGGAGACCAAGACAGAAATACCGAAGGAGAACTTCGGCTTGGGAACCCAACAGATGAAATTTCGGGCCTCATTCTTGAAATATTAGGGCATCCCATTCAAACAAATTAAAATGTTGGTTTGTGTAATGTCACATCACATTTGTGTCATGCCAACTCAATATTGTCATAAATTTTTTTTTCACGAATCTTTGTTCATGGGATCCACATGTCATATTATATTTTTTTTTCTCTCTTTTCATATTATATTAATTAAATCTTTTCTAAATTCATTAAATATTTAATTATTTATAATTAGGGTAAACTACAAAAACATACTCCGAACTATCGTCCATTTTCAAATTAAGTACCGAACTTTTAAATTCTTCAATTTCAGTACCGAACTTTTTTATTCTACAATTTCAATACTATACACTTAATAAAATGAGAAAATTTATATAAAAAAACATATGTTGGGTCCGATATGTTTATGCAAGTTTCAAAATTCTTGCTAAAGAGTTAGACTTACAAACTAATTCTCATATTTCATGTTAATTTCTTCTTTCTATTAAGTGTATAGTACTAAAATTGTAGAATAGAAAAGTTCGGTACTGAAATTGAAGAATTAAAAAGTTCGGTACTTAATTTGAAAATGGACGGTAGTTCAGGGTATGTTTTTGTAGTTTACCCTTATAATTATTAATTCATATTACTTTTTTTATATTTATATGTTAAAAAATTTAAATAATAAAATATTTCATCAAACCATAAAAATAATAATGTATTAAACGTAACATTCAATTTAAATAAATACCATAAACGACGTTTTTAAATGAAAAGCGCCGTATATGGTAGCCGTATAAAGTATATACAACGCTTTTAACTTAAAAACGCGTATAAGCTAAATTCACGAACCGCTTCGTGCAGACGAAGCGGTGTTGTGTCAGAAAGCGAAGAACCAACTTTCACATCGAAATGAAGCGGTTCGTGGTCTGACACAAACCTTCTGACGAAGCTTTAATGGGGATGCCCTTTATTTAGTTAATGAATATAATAATTGATCAATAATTACATACGAATTTATGAGATAAATATATATATATTTCATTGTACATAAATAGTTAAAATATAAAATTGTAATATTTGAATATTATTTACGCATAATTTCAATTTGGTCGCCTATGATGATATTATTGTTTTGTACCATATTAATAATTCATCATGAAAAGAAATTAAAATTTATAGTCTCATTATTTCTTCCATCCAACACTATTTGAAAATAAAATATGCCTCTAGAAAAATTACAAAATATGAAGATTACTTCTTTTGTTCTCTTTTATTTGTCACTTAACAAATATTTATTTTTTTATGTACCACTTAGAAATTTAAATGTACATTTAATCATCTAATTAAAAAATAAAAAATTAATTACTTCATCAGTATAATCATTAAAAAATTATTTAACGCCACTAATCACATATGATATTCTACATTTTACATGAAATTTTTAAAAATACATTAAATACTTAACTATTAAATTTG
>NQLW01000056.1:990200-1011950 GCA_002312845.1 Kalanchoe fedtschenkoi
AAGCTGTGACCTTAACCCAACATAATTGATGAGGAATCATGGTATTACAAAACACTGACCTTTACACATTCATTGATGTTGTCGTCTGCTGATCTCAAATGAGCCTGCACAGATAGAAACCACTTGTTTTCATTTATATTTCGGTTGATTTTATACTTTATAGCAATATATTGGACGGCAATGGACTTAATGAATCTTAATTATGTACGTTTGATGTAGGCAAAAGGCCGAGTTCTTCTTTACCTTCATTACACAGATGTGAGGCAAGTACTGGTTACTAGGTATACAAGAGAGGATCACCAAACTGGCTGCCACTGTTGAAGGCCAGTATAAAAGCTGCTCTGGTTCCAGCAGAGCTAGTTCTGCGAGATTCTGAGCAGTCTTTGCCATTTCTATGTCAGCTCTTGCAGCTTTCAAGTAGAAACTGAACAATAAAATGTGGTAGTTATTTTATTTTGTAATGAAAGGACAATCTAAGATCTATATGGAGTTAAAGAAGCTGTTAATGTTATGTCTTGGAGTATAGCGTACAACGAGCAGTACCTCAAAAAATTGTAAACAGTAGGTAAAAAACATTTGAAGTTCAGTACTTCTTGAACCAGCCATTCCATAGCCACAACTTGAGATCTACTATATGTATTGCGTCCCATACGAAATGTGCTTTGTCGCACACTGAATTAGCACAAAGTTGCCAAGAGGTCAGGGAAGTTCTTGAATGTGTTCATTCAGTGTTCTTTAATCGAACATTGGTAGTGATATAAACTAAAACTAGAGACAGTAATGAAATTCATGCTTCTGAGAATACTTATGGAGAACCAACCTGTTGTAAATCTGGTTTTCTTCAATTCTGGTTGCCAAAGTAAGACATGCTATTCCGACAACTTGTAGGTTCCTCTTGTATTTGAAAGATCCATTACTTAGAAATCTATCCAAGAGGTTGACTCCTAGAAACATGGTCTCTTTTTGAAGCTCCATTGTGGCAGATTGCTGCTCCAGAGAAACCACTGAGATTAGTCAACTTGCAAGTATGTCAAAAATCATTATGCAGGTAAACTACAGCGGGCTTATCTGCAGAGCTACAGCTTAAACAAAGTAAACCAGAGGAAAGTGTGGGTGGATATTCTATCAGTTTTGGGCATAACACATGCCACCTTATCAAAATGATGTGCCATAATTAAGTCCATGGCAAATCAAATTTAAATGTCAGCCCGCTTAGAGCTATTCAACAATGGTCACAAGTATCTATCTATCTAGTTATGCAATCCCTCATTACATGATTTCCATGTATCGAAGGATTCAAAAGCCATGGTTTAACATTAATGTACGGCAATATGAAGCAGGCAAATATGTATTTGCCATAGTGTTATTGGACTGACCTGAACAATCCAGTGAACTATCTCAAGCCGTTTTTTAATAAGTGAACGGGACTGTCGTGTATGATCAATTATGTATGCTTGTCTTCTTTCTCTAACTCTTAAATTCAGGTAGCACTCTTCATCGGTCTTGTCTTCAAACCTCAACCACTGAAATGAAACCACGCAAGCTGTTAAACCACCTAACTCAGATATATGTGAACCAGTTGACGTAATTTGGAGGGTTAGAGAACAATAACTTACTGCAATTTCACCTCGGTGAGGAACATGTTCATTAACGGGAGGGGCCGACCTTTGAAATGCCCGACGATACTCAAGTAGGAAGGAGTAGGTTGGAGACGGAGAAGAGTCTCCTACCGATCTCTCGGAAAATTCGCTTCCAGAATCGAGGTACATAGAGGGAGAGAAATCCGCGTCCTGCGGCTCGGAAGACGAACGGTCTTGAATATCGATGAAATTCACGGGAGGAGGAGAATCCATACCGCCTTCGACAACAATCGAGACATCGTCGTCTTCTGCTGCCATCAACGCGTTGAATTTTCCGGAGCTGGCCAGCTGCTGGTGTGGAAAGGCAAATGATGGCTGGTACTGCTCCTGGGAAGTGACGTCGAATTCCGAAGCAGCAGCACGGTCGAGATTCGATGATCCGACCTTAATCCAATTAGCAATCGCGTCGGATTCTCCGACCACGGAACACGACTCGACACAAGAAGACGACTCAGAGACGAGTTGAGCAACGTCCACAGCAGCAGCATGACTAGAGCACGTACGCGCGCTGCTTCTAGTCACTCTCCTCCTCCTCGTCGGCCACTCGACAACCATGAGCCTGCTGGAATCGTCGACGGAAAGCAGCCGCTCGTGGCAGTAGAGGAGAGGAGACGCGGAGGAAGATGATCGCCGACGACGCCGGACGAATAAGTCATCATTCAGAAGTGAAAGAAGCGGCGAGAAGCGCGTCCTGGGACGGCGCGGAGGCAGCTTGGATCGGAGCTTCTTCCTCTCGAAATGCAGAGCTGCAACTGGTCGCTTCTTCGGCATTGAAACTAGCTCGTAGAACCAAACTAGCGAATCTGAGAGGTGAAGAACTTATGAGTCAGAGATGGTTACGCAGCGTAACCGTCTTGGCACGTCAGTAGGGGTTGCATGCCTGCATGGAGCTCGTGTTATCCTACACCCTCATAGAGCTCATATGCTTCTTCTTCGCACGTCGCATTCAATCCTCAACTGACTGTTACAATAAGGGAGCGAGGTTCACGTCTCCGTCTTCTGTTCATTGACGAATTTCTCGCCATGTTGAAGGGCTGACGCTATATTCGGCCCAACAATCTAAGCCCCAAAATGGAATGCAGAAGCTCATTCGGCCCAACAGATGAGGACTAAATAGTAAGTACTGCTCTACAACACTTTTAAGGGTATGAATAAATTATGACTGTGGTTGATACCTGAACTAACTTACAACCATGTTCACCACCAGACATTAACTCTACCACCACTACTACTGTAATTGCTGCTATAATTGTAGAACCTTGATGCCGGAAATCTCTGGTGATACGAGTTGAGTGGATCCTTGAGAATCCACCTCTCGTGACAGGTACGAGTAATTAAGTCTGTAAGACCGAGATCCTGAAGATTGGCCACCACTGTTGCATGGATGGATTTGATGTTTCCAACTAGTTGGTGTAGCTGGAGGCCACCAGCTGTTCTTCTTGTTGGCTTTCCGTTGAGGCGGGGTTGACTCCGGTGGGTCTTCTGTGATCCAACGTCCTCTTTTTCTTGATGACTTAGCCTCTCTGTGAGGCGTGGGTGAGTCTGTTGGGTCTTCCGTAATCCAGCAACCTCTTCTTTTTGGCACACTGTAAGTTGCAAGGCCATCTTCATCAAATCTGGTTTCCCCATATATACTAGCCATGTCAGGATCGTTACTATTGGCACCCTATTAAATCCAAATAGCAATAAAACTTAGATGCAGAAATAGCATAACACAAAGTATGAATGACAATATCTCGAATAGTGAATACCATGACTGGGTTTGGGCATTCACGTGCGAAATGACCTTCAGCCCCACAATTGCGGCATGATCGGCCCAGTTTCCCACCATGGAAGTCACCATTCAATCTCGAGCGTGCCTGTGGAAATTCATCTCATGGTAAGTGGTTACATTTACAGGCCAGATCCTGATATTTTGGCAGTACATTGAATTGTTGGAAGTCATCATGTCGACGATTCCATTACAATCCCATTCCCGTAGCTCAATTACAGCATCAACACGGTAAAGTTCAATGAAGAAGTCAGAGGCCAGAACAGACACCTTCAATGAACTTGAGCAGTCGCGCGAAAAATGTCCTTCCTTCCCACAACTGTGGCATGTGCTGAATGCACGATCAACCATCTCCCGACGAGATTTACTACATGCCTGCAAGTTTGTACCATGAACAACAGAAATGTTTCTATAAGGATCTAACATGAGATGAATTGACCTATAAAATTGAACCTTCAGAGGATGTGGGCATTCACGTGCAAAATGGCCTCCTTGACCACAATTATAACACAAAGTAGGAGAATTTGTGCCGGCAGTCTCGCCAAGTAATCTTGCACAAGCCTGTGAATGTAATCAGAAATTTCAGGTATACCCAACACCACAGTCCTTGCAAATATCAAGACATGATAAGTGATCTTGATGTGTATTCTAAGCTGCAAATGCGAAATATGCCACTGATTAAGCACACGCAAAATAATTAGTCCTAGCTGATACAAAATTACGAGGATGGAATAAACTAAAAAAAGAAAAGACAACACGGGCAAAGGCAGCCATGTTTTCAATCATCAACACATTTTTATTTATAGGTGTCCCAATCGGTTAATCCGAGAAATTGATGCCCCTAACCTAATTATCCAGGTCACTGAGGTCACTCACCAACCATGTTCAATGTCTAAACCAAGGACAGGGATGTGTGATATACTTCAAAACTACAAGGGGGACAACAAACGAACGGTTGAAATGTAAAGACGCAAGCTCAATACAAAAAAAGAAAGACTGAGCCTGAGAGGTTGGTGCCATGAATATTTGTGAGCATATGCAGCAGGAACATATTAAATGCTCATAAATACATATACATACCAGTCCAGTATGCCCCTGACTGGCACATTTATAGCATGAAACTTCTTTCAATATATGATCTGACGAATTATGGCAGGATAAATGACCAAAATCATTGCAAACATAACACTGCATGGTCTGCATATGAACCGAGAAAATATGAGGCATGCATTACATATAATCCATTTAATACAAAACCAAAAGCAGCATAAGTAAAACTATTAGGTATTATTCAGCAAAATACACAAGCAATATAGTCACATTGCTAAAAAAAAACACCTTGAGATCCTCATAGAAATAGTTGTTTTTGCACGAGAACATATCATGTCCTGAATCTCCACATCTCAAACATATCTTGTCAGCAATTGAGCCATTTTTTAAACTTGTGCATCTTTCAGGACAGTCCTTTGCTTGGTGGCCTCCTGTTTTACAAATAAAACAATCTCGCCCCTGCAGTCAATCAGGCATACAGGTAAAAACCATGCCAAATATGGTGTCCTCTCAGCATAGAGATGCACAATGAACTAAATATGTTTCTGATATAGTAATAAGGATATAGATTTCCTAAAGCTCTACAAACCAACATTAGCAGCATTTCCAGGCTAACAAAGCCAGCATTAATCCTAGAAAATGAAGAGCCTAGTTTCAAACAAAAGCAAAAATCTAAATTAGAACCAAAAATTTGTTTGGGGGAGAATAACTTTTTCTTACTGCAAACACCCATTATATGGTAGAATAATGGTGACCAGCATCTAAGGGTGCTATTTTTCCACCATGATTTATTAGTTAAGTCCATCAGCCTCCATTGAACTTAAAAGAAGTCAAATATGAGCAAAAGTAAAAGAGAAAACTAGACCTTTGTGCATTTCTTGAAACTATGTTCAGTGCTGCCGCAGTAATAGCATGGTCTCTTCTTTTTCTCTACCGTACAGTTTACAGTCATATGCCCTTGTTGACCACAGTTGAAGCAACTTCCCCAACTAGTATCTGGAGGATCAAAATACCTGGGCCCTCTCTACGAATCGAGCAACAGTACACTTGAATTTCCAGGCACGACCCATATTTCAACTAAGTTGTGGGTATGAAAGATAAGAAAAGATGATTCACCAAAAGCTTTCTCAAGACCAAATTATCTGGCTGGTCAGGCTCCGCCAGTGTCTGTGCGTGCGTAGTGCCATCAGCATTAGCCGCCTTCATACCATCATCATCCACTAATTCGGTCACAATCTGAGATACGAAAACTGGCAGCACATTCATACGCCCGTAGCTAAATTCGACTGAATGAAGCGCCGGGTAATAATAAACGGATACTTACAGATTCATCAGCGTCGCTTGTCCCCTTCTTCTTCGGCCGCCTCTTCCTCTTCTTCCCTTTACACTTCGATTTATCACAGGCGTCGGATCCAAAGGGCGACAAAGTGAAATCGACGTTACTGACGAAGTCTGAGTCTGAGCAGCCGGCCAGCTTCGCTCTAACGGCTGCGTCGTCGCTGCTACTAACGCAACGTGATCGGGGCGAATCGGATGCGTCTCCTTCTACCATTGCCCTCCTCCCCAAAAATCTTAATCGGTGTCGGGTGCTAGGGTTCCGACTCCGCTTGTTGTCCTCGGAAAAATACAGTTTTTTTTATCACTTTTACATTTTTTTAATGTGGAAAATTACAAAAGTCCACAAATAAGAATTTTAAATTTAGTATTTTTTTTCAATGAAAAAATCTAAAAGAATTTTAAATTCTCAAATATAATCAAAATATCAATTATAGTGTGAACATTAAAATTTGGAGTTAGCACTCATCAATTAATATTATTTTAAGAAATAAACATATTCGCTAAAAATTTGTAGTTGCACTCATAATATTTTTAGGGATAAAATTCAAAAAGAATTCTGAATTATCACCACTTACCTAATTGCGGTTAGAACTATGCGTAAATTTTTGCACTCAAATATAAGTCTTATAATAATATTAGTTTTGGAATGTAATGATGAATTTTATTTTAGAAAATCAGTCCAATTTTTGTTCGTCGCACTTTTTTTGAAAATCATGGTAATTCTGACCGCAATTGAGTAGTCTGTGATAGTTCAGGGTTCCTTTTGAGTTTTTCTCCTTATTTTTAAGGAGAAAGAGACTTTTCTCGTCACAACTGAAAAATTTTCTACATGTGCACACAAAAAGTCTCATAAGCCCTTCATATTAATGCTATTGACATTTTTAAATATGGTTATATTGGTAATTGTAAATTAGTTATAGAAATGCGAAAAATAATAACTAGTTTTGAGAAGACGAACTTATCCTTCTATTTAATAGTGATTTTTATTTTGTCTTTATAATTACTATGATACTCGTGCTTTAAGAATATCAATAGCATTAATATGAAAGACATTTGAGATTTTTCATCTGTACATGTAGAAAAACTTTTTACTGTGATAAGGAGAATTTCTTTGTCCTATTTTGAATTGATGTTATTTTAAAATTTCAACTTCGACCACGGTCGATTGAAGGATCGGAAAGGAAGAGCGTCGGGTGTTCGCCTGAGGAGAGCGTCAGCGGAATGTTCTACTGAAAACTGGATCTAAAATTTTACACATGAGGTTTATGTGATTCGCAACTGTTACATTTTGATAATAACATCACATTTCGCAACCGCGCAACAGATTATGACCGTTTGGAACTGCAAAAAAATTATAGCTTTTCGCGTTTCCATATCTTGCAAATTTAACTTGGCAGACATGCAGACAACTATGTGACCAGAAGCATACACTTAAAATTATAACAGTTGGATAACGCGAAAATATAGTAGATTGTATCAATTCAGAATCGTGAAAATGTCAGAAAGAAAAAAAAGAAAGGAATGAATATACAAATAATAGAAGAGGGAAAAAAAAGAGATGCCTGCTTTTCACTTACTCTTCAAAAGTTCGCCCTTGTGCAATTTAAGGGAGTCATACACAAATTGGTTCTCATTAGTAAGCTACAACATTAAACCAAGCCAGGTCAAGCCGGTTTGCAACTTTTTTTTTTTTATTGGTGGCGAGGGTCGCAAACTCCCTCCATCTTAATAGTAGAATCAAACTCATTGTGGATCAATTTACTGACACCTTCAATATCTCATGCGGTGCCACCAGAACTTAAATCTGAAAATTGAACTTGTATCAACACCATCTTATCATTTCTAAGCTCTTTAATGGCCCGCCATCTCCTTTGTGAGAACCATGTCCCAGGTAGCCCTTTTATATATGAAAACATCCACTAGCCTTGCCTCCAAGAATCGGCAATAAATATATTCTGATGGTGATGACACTTTGGCAGGCTAACCAAATCAACTATGGATTGGTAAACACTGCAACTCTTGACTGATTTATATCTACAGAAGTTACTTGGTCAGAGTTTGAGGATATGAGCGAGGGTCGGTTGTTGTGGAAGAAGAAAGAGGATGAGAAGAAAAAGATGACAAAAGTGGAGAAGAAGGCTAAGAAGCAAGAAGACCACTAGGATCAGATCAAGTTGAAGGCTAAGCTCGAGAAAATTGATACTACAATGCAGGATTTAAATGTAAGAGGGGAACGAAGTTTGAATCCCAATTTTGGATGTAGGTATATTGAATTTCTGGTAGCGTAATTGAATTATAATTTTATTATTATTTTAAATTTAGATTTATAAGTTATCATCTCATAATTCAATGACAATGAGAGAAGTTTGATCAAGTGACTCATATTGAGTCACTTTCATTACTTGATTTGACTGTAAGACGATCAATAATGTTTGGTGATAAATTTAACTGTAAACGGGCGACCCTATCTTGAAAGACTATCCAATTAGCAATCTTTCACATTGGTTGGGAAGTAAAAAATACTTGGTGATTGTATCAGGAATCAAAATATCGGTAACAAAGCTTGCTAAAATCAAAAATGTCTTTCGGTAAGGGAGACGAAGACAATCTTGCAATCATTTTAGTGACCAAGAGAAGTGGCAAAATTTTAGTGACCAAAAACGAGTTTCATTTTCTTTCTCCTTCTCATTTTTCTCCCATCTTCTCTAGTGAGATCCTACGCAACTTTTGATCTCCACAATCGATAACCACACATTATATCATAGTCTTACCATTGCTTGTCCCTTCCTCTTCCACACTCATTAGACTGATGCCATGTGTCACATGTTAAATAAGATTGTCACAAAAATCACTCTATCTACTCGTCCATTGATGATGAATAAGCCTAGCTAATAAGGGATTACATTTATTACGACATCCGGTCACCTGTAAAGACTGTCAGGAGAGGGTGAAGTATAAGATGGCAAAAAATACATAACTTGGAAGTTAAGGCAGTGACGCCCCCACCACCTGCACATACACCTGGTAAATGCTTAAATTAATAAACCTTCTATGCTAATGTTTTTGTTTATGTAACTTCAAGAAAGTGTATGAAACGGAGCAGGAATCTCCAAACTTGAACATCTAAAATTAGAAGACAAAGCAAAGCATTTATACTTCCTCAAGTTTGCTCCCAGTCCCAAATACATCACGGAATGAGATATATATAAACCCATCAGGAAGCTGTGCTACTGCCCATATTCACATAAAACCAATCCGCAACGATGCAGGCAGCAGTGTTTACCCAGCCTGAAGAGTTTGAACCCAAATGTGAATGGGTGCACGAGGATGTATGCGACACCCTCCTCGCACATGTACCTGGTCAGCACCCATTGTCTGTCGCCTCAATTTATTCTAATTAGTTTTAACATGTGCCTGGCAATATTTCTGACAGGATATTTTGATGGTTTTCTCCCCCATACAGGTTATAAGAAGGAGAACTTGAAGGTACAAGTGACAACATCTGGCAACCTGCGAGTCCTCGGAGAGCGAAAAATAAATGACAAGAGGTCAGTTCGGTTCCTTAAAGAGTTCAGCCTGCCAGAAGGGTGTGATATGGATGGAATTACTGCTAAGTTCGAAGAGGAGGTTCTTCAGGTGAGGCTGGCAAAGAAAGCATCAGCGCCTGCAATGCACAAGGAGGAAGCAAAGCAAGAAACCAAACACAGTGCTGCACCTGAAGATGAGAAACCTCATGACAAGTCTGATAGCAAGACTCAGGAAAGGGTAGAAGCAGGAGCGAAGAAAAGCATTAAAGAAGCTGAAAGTAGCAAGCAAAATGAGAAAAGCGAGGGTCTAGCTGATGTTGCAAAAGATGATAAACATGCAACCGAACAAAAGTATCAGAAGATGCATCCAAGGAATTTGATGCCAAAGAAAACAACTTTACTTGCTGTGCTGATACTAGTTGTTGCCGTTGCTTTGGGTCTGGGAATGGTGCGACAAAGAGGCGTATCCATCAAGTCATATTCGACAGATGGAGAATAACAAAAATTGTAATCTGACAGCCACCACTCTCATGTAATTTGAAACTAAAAATGAATAACAAAACATGAAAAGCAAATAAACTTGAAATTCTTGTGTGGACATGTAATGGCGTCTGGTCTATCCGCTTCGTAACTCAAAATTCATCCCATCCTGTATTACTGACTCAAAATGAGGGCATGCCCATCAGGGATCATGTAATTGTTATCCATTAGCCAAAATATAAATATTTGCTCACCTCACACCCCTTGACATCAGGATGAGACACTTAGCTACTCAGCAGCTTTACAAAATCCATGATGAAATTCAATTCTGTTTTCCCCTTTTACTTTTTAGAATATGTGAGATACGGATCCTGAGCAATAGTTAGGACATCTGGTCTATCCGCTTGATTGTATGTCAGGCATTGACGAATTAATTCCTGTCACAAACAAAAGCTTCAGCTAAAACTAGTGGATCAGAATATTATTGGTAGATGAGAACAAAACAATCTGAACAAATCGGCAGGATTCATATCCTCAGTTCAGGCCAAGGTTAGATGCTCAAGGGAAGGAGATTGATCTCTCTATTACCTTCGCCTCATTCGAGACACCTGGTCGGGAAGGAAATTCAACCTTACGGGCTTTTATGATGGTATCTTCACGAAGAATACGCTCTTGGGTTTGATCATGCCCAAAAGGACGCCTACCAAAAAGCATTTGATAGAATAGAACACCAGCAGACCAAACATCAACCTGTTTACAAACAGATAACACATCAGATTCGTATTAGCTTTTAAATAGAAGATCAGCTGAAAAAATGGTCAAAACAGGTCAAAAACAATCTTCAAAAGAAACATATGAAAGGAGAAACTTTCACAGAAAATTAACATTATCCTTCAAGAAAAAAATAGTATGCATACAATGTTTCTACTCGCCATAAGTATATGATACCAATAAGATAAAAATGCATACTGACCTTCGATGATATAAGGGGTGTCTTGCTCAGCTCAAAGCATTCTGGGGGCAAATACCTGATTCCTCTCAAAAAAATACAAGCAGCAATGAGAACGGACCGGCTAAAATCAAATATAAGAATATCAACAAAATGACTAGATTCATTCGCAAGAGTAACATATACAATAACGATTGCATGTTGCTATAAAATGCTTTTGGTAAGAATTAGCAATTGAAAATTTTACCAATTATTAAAATTCCCACAAAGAAATAAACAAAAACGAAAATCAAAGCAATGTCTTCCCCACTAGTGATTATAGTTAAAATAGTTGCCATCTCAGGCAGACAGCACAAGCTTTCATTACAGTCAATTGAAGTTATAGAGGTTTAGACATTCACCAGTAAGTCCCAGCTCCCTGGGATGTGAGTTCCATGCCCTGAGATCCAACATCGTCCTCAACTATTTTGCTAAGGCCAAAATCCGTTACTTTTGCAACACCAAGATCGTCAAATAGAACATTCCCAGGCTTCAAATCATAATGTATGATTTTTTGTGTCCTTTTGTTTAAGTATACGAGGCCTTGAAAAATTTGTACAATGATGATTCTGGCTTCTTTTTCAGGGAGCAGAGGTGCTGCTTTCAGAACCGCATCAAGGTCCTTGCCTACAAGTAACAAAGCCTGAGATGTGAGAACATAAAATAGCTTAATAAACATGAAGATGAGAACTATATTTAATATATAATTTTCAAACATATGCCCTCATTATTTACCGTTACAGTACTCTAAAACAGTGCAAAACGTATTTTGATCGATCTCAAATATGTCCCAAAGCCGCACAATGTGATGATGCACCAGAGTTTTGTGAATGTTGTACTCTCGAATTGCATGACGTATATAACTTTGTTTCTTTTCTTCACTCCATTGAGCATTCAGACCATGAAGCTTGCATGCCACGAATCTGTGCTCCACCAAGTCGAAGGCCTGCCGAAATTTTCTTACTTAAAACTAAAGGTTCACAAAGGTTTCGGTATAACAATAACTTCTCAAAATCATTTATATTAAATAGAACAGACATATATGGGTATCGGTCCATCATGCCGACCTTGTAAACCTCACTGAATCCTCCTTTGCCTAGAAGATTTAGAAGTGCATATCGGTGGTTAAGTATTTGAAAATTGTTAAATCTTGAACCATCCTCATCTCTTATGCGCTTCATTTCACGAATGAGCCTCCCCTTCTCCAACTCATACCGATCCCTCTCTCGAAGAAGAGTTTCTTCTTCCTAAGAAGACCCGTCAATGAAAAAAGCATGAATTGGTGAACGGTGAAAGCTTCACAAGCATCATCATGCGATTTCAGACATGGAAAGAACTATACACGTTTAATGGTGGCCAAACGAGTTTTGTAGATCTCATCCTGAAATAGAAATTCTTCTTCTTGGGTGCCCGCATCCCCATCGCCGCCATCACCTTTATCTTAAAGAATTAACAGCCCAGATTAGACCCGAAAACCACCAAATGGAGAATAGCACCAAGATACAAGGAACAAAAGTGAGAATAACAAAAATAAAGAGTGACTGTGTTTGCTCTTACTATAAGCAATTTCAATAATTCATGGTTAAGTCATTAAACATCTAGGCGTTACCAGCATGTCGCTTCTTTAAAGCTTTTCTCTGTCGTTCAACAGACTCCTTCGTTTCTATTAGATGTTTCTACAAATACAACATAACAACAAATTAAATATTGTATCAAAGACATCCTATCTGGTTCTTCTAAATTGCGTTAACTCAGAATGTGGTAATTATAATGAGGTTTAGCACTCAATGAACAAATTTGAGAGCTATAAGCTAATGCGATTCCAGAACCCACCCTTATTACAACTAGATACCTACTTGTATGCACAAACTTTGTTAAAGTTTATATTTGATTCCTCATTGTACCATGGATGTGCATAATGAGTTTCAAGGCTTCAAACTAGACCATGAAAACATACCAGTTGCATGTTTAGATCTTTGAGTGCCTGTCCATCTTCCCATGTTTCAGATATGATAGTCCCAGTTCTGCATATGAGAGAGAAAAAGAGAGAGAAATTAAAATAATTAGAGGAAAATCCGAGATTTTGGAAGTCTTGAAAACTAAGAGCACAAGAGTGCATAAAGAATATGAAATATTTTTTGAAAAGTTACAATATCCGTTCTGTTGCAGCTGCATAAAATTGGACCAATAACAGGCCCCATATATCATTTTGGCAATTCAACAGAAATGAGATGACCAGAAACTGAACTCAGGATGTCGAACACAAACAGTTTAAGAAACTGTAGAGTTAGGCAGGATTAAGATTTGCTAGTAACATTGTTTTAAGAAGAGAGCTAACTTTCTGAGTAACTGCTTTTGAAAATGAAAAGGGCTTTCTGAGAAACAGCTTTTAATAGATCAGCATGCTATCAAAGATAGCCCACCACATACCTCATTACACCAACATTTCCAAGCCTGAGAGAGTCCTGGCGCACTTTCATCCTTGCCTCTTGTCGCTCAGCTTTTGACACTGATATTAACAGGTCCGAAAACACTTTCAGTCTCTGCGTCATTCAAGTAGATGTAGATCAATGGATCATTATCAAAGAAGAACCAACCATGCATGCCATGTGATTTCCCTCATAGCTAACGCAGAATGAATATGGACTAGCTGAGTAGATTGGCTAGAAATAATGCTACCCACATAAGAGTAATATCTTAAAAACCGGGAGTAAAATACCAGCTGAACTTGGCTTGTTTAATAAGAGATTCCCATTAACAGCAAATTCTACAGAGTGTGATGTTGTGGTCCTCTTTAAACAAACCCAGACACTATAAGTGAATTACCTTAGGCTTCATAAGTTGTTCATGATCTCTGAGCTCCTTCAACTCCTGTACAGATAAGGCATTTGACAAAAACATACTGTTAGTATTTTTTATTGGTTATGCAGTGTATTAACTGCTAAGAATGTAACTATGTAGCCATGCCTTTTCCAATCGCTTGGATGTAAGCTCATGTTCCTTTGCGTCTTGACGTGACTTGTGTAACTCTTCCTCTGATGCAGTAAGTTTTGCTCGTAAGGATGCAAGCTCTACCTAATTTTTATTGGATAAACGTCATCATGAACCACGTGATTATAGACCCTATGTGCCTCAATAAACGAATAATGAACTGACCAGTAGAGCTGACTGATCGTCGTCATAAGCTTGCTCTGGGAACAGATTATCCTGGAAGCAACAGATGGAAATTAGTTCTAATGAAGTGTAATAAGATATCCCATTTTACGCAACCGAAGGACAAATATTCTTGCTACTCAAAAGCATCATACAAATTCATCGAAGATATCATGAATAAAGTCCATTTTATTCTTTCTAATTTTGGGAGCCCGTTTGTGTGCATAGTAAAATTGATTCCAAAAATTCAAGATAAAGAAACTGAGGCATCCGCAAATCATCCAAATATTACCTGATTGAGATATTATTCAAATGAAGTCTTGAAAATTTAATTTTGGCATTGCAGGTTATTTTTATTCTAATAGAAACTCATCAATAATAACTATAGAATAAGAGAACATACAGTGTTGTCACGGTGTCCATTCAGTGACTGAAATACGGACTGAGAATTCTCAGTTTTAATTTTATCGGATTTTAGACCACGACCTCGGCTTGAGGTAGACTGCCCCCTGCCACGGCCATGCTTTATTTTATTCATATCAACATTGGTTTTGATTTCAAGGGTTCTTGAAGAATTTGATTTCCCATCGCCCACTACCTGCAATGGCAAATCAAAGCCAGTTTAATTATCAGATCACTTTTCTGCGTTATTCCAAGGGAGTGATGATATGTGTGCTCACATAACACAGAAAATACCTCAAAATGGTCAAAAACAGTTGAGCTGGCAGTGTCATTCAGTCTTTGCCGCTTCAGGATATTAGCTTGGATAAGGTATGCAGCTCCATTCTAGGATCATGTGGAAAAGGTAATTGAGACGTGAAATAGAGAGATAGGTACTCATTATTCCAATAGATAACTGCTGTGCACAAAACTGATCTCCAACACAAGATTCACAACTAAAGTTATACTTCCATGTTTTTAAATACAGGATTGTAGCTATCCAAATAATCAAGGCGCATACTCAAGCTCCAATTTGGAAGATCAATTAGAGTGGCTCTGCGAGTAGCCAATCGCAAATTCTTGTTCATTATTGAGCCAGCTCGGGCGAGGTGGCAGAGTGTAGCTTGATTACCTTTTACTAAGAACCCTAACTACTTTGTTAATTATTGATCATATTTCTCTCTCTAAGCCAAGGCTGTTGCTTCTAATATCTAAAATCAATGTAATCTGCATCAGTTCCAGCAGCTAATTTGGTACGATAAAGGTCGATATTGTAGAAACTCACATCGTCGTCATCAGAATCACTGGAAGAAACGGATGCCGGCAAGTCTTCAGAAAAAGAAAGCTTCGAAGCAGGAGCAGGATTTAGAGGAGCGGAGCGCAGGGATGGCGACGGGACGGCAGGTCCCTTCCCGACCATACGCGCCTCGAGCTTGGCGATCTTAGTGGGCAGCGACTGATCAGACTGGTTGGAGGAGTTGGACGCGAAATGGTTGAGCATATCATCCCCCATCCCCCTAATGCCGATGATTCCGAAAAATGAGAAAATAAAAACACCGACCTCGATTCAACCCGAACCAACAACGAAACGATTAGCTTCCGAAGAAGAACGAAAAGGAAAAACCCTAGAGGGGAACGTACTCTAGGACGACCGAGTTGCGGGCTGTTCGAAGCTTCAGTGAGGCGTTCGCGAAGCAAAAGCAAGCATGCTGCGCTACGTGCGGTGAAGGAGGAGCATGATCGGTTGAGGATTTGGAGGCGGAGAGTTTTGAATCAGGGGAGAGTGAGATCCGAGAAGACAAAGACCAGGCGACGACGTGGCGGTCTCCCTCCTCCTTTTCTTCGGGCACCCAACCCGAAAAAATAGGCCATAACCTGGCTACAATTTTGATTTTTTTGCTAAAAAGAAAATATCATTATCCGTATTTTTTTTTGGTTAAGGAACTCTTCAAGCTTCTCTTCAACTTCAGGTCAAATTGCTCAACTGCGACGGTTGAAGATCTACTTTATAGTTCTACTAATTTAAGAGCGATTAGTAATTTAAATTTTTAAGCTAAAATTAATATATTGAGATTATTAGTATTTGTTATATTTATTTAATTATTGAGAAAAACACTACAAATGTGCTCTCAAATATCATAATAAAAATTAATTAGTTTGATTCTTTAAATACAACCGATCCTATTAAATCTATTGAAAAATATGATTGATTACGTATGAAAAGTAAACAAAACCACGTCATAATTAATCTCATAACTAAATAATGTATATTTTTTATAATTTGAATAGTTCAGACCGTAATTATAATACCCTTTTAGGTTCCCCTCAATTGTATTATCTTTGTTATATTATTATTAATTATATTATCTCATTTTAATTCTGATTACCAAATATGGAGTTAAATTTCATAATCTCTTAGGACAAATTTGATAGCAATCGGGTATTAATAGTAACAGAATAAAAATCTCATCTATTTTTGAGAAATAAATAGCCATGAATTTAAAGTTAAAAAATCTATCTTTTGAAATTATTAATACTTATTTTATTTTCAAGCCAAACATGTCCTCTGACTAAAAACCAAACTATCTAATTTTATCTTTGCTTTTCAATTCATCACTTACCAAACATCCACTCTCTTACATAATCCTACAAACTCTATCTTTTTCATTTCTTCTCATTTTCATCATTATACCAACAATTATTTCCTTTCCATTTATCATCAAACTCAAGATCAGATACTTAATCTGGACTAACGCTTCAAAGTCTATCCTTGTTTCCATATGTATTTGTTACAAATTGATGTTGAATTCCACCAAAAGGCGGGGCTTATATACACCTAAACAAGTTAAACAATTTGATACAACCCTTTTGGGCTGCACCATGTCTTCTGATTGCTTCTCATGTTTAAGGCTTCTGAAATACAAGAGTCTGTTGTGAAAAGGAATTCGATTGACCCGACTACAATGCCCTGTCATTCATTCTTCACTGGTTTTCAAGGGCCGACCAACTATCATCTAGCCACGCTTTACAGGCCTCTGAACATAAGACTTGTTAGGGTCTTCTGTCTTGAGCTTTGGTGGCCGGAGTTCCCCCTTCTTAGCCTACAAAGAGGAAATGGAAACTTGGTATTACCCAACCTTTAGGTTATAACATATCAGCGCCAAATGATGCTATTCTGCAGGTAATGAAGAGCAGAGGAATCTCACTTTCTTTCCAGTCTTCATGAAATCCCTCCAGCTTGAGACCTGAAAGTAGAAGCATCATTGAGATAAGTAAGAATATAATTAATAATTACAGCATCTTCACCTCCGAGAAACTGCTAACCAACAATGCTGGTACACACCTAGAGGTGGCAGTGCCACGCTATGTAGGACCATCAGATAAACAAATGATGAACCGACACTACATTTTTTTTCTTAAAAAGGACCTGCCAAATTACGCATGAAACACATGACTGCCAACGAGTCCCTCACTAATTATTGATTGTAGATTTTAGATTCAAATAAACCAAGGGCCACTTCTTATAAACAGATAAGTCTTACATAAAAAAAAACACAAACTAGACATATGTAAAATAATATTTTAAATCAGAAGGTTACTCATGATATGGAGCATAGAGATCCAGAACATTAACGAGAATACCCGTATGAGCATACCCATATGTTTATATAGCCGCTCAACTTTATGGTAGAAGCATATATCTTCCCAATTATCTTGTCATTTTTAATGTTAACCATATTAAGATCATAAAAACGACAAGTTTTGTAGTTATTAGGAAGAAACGGTTATAGTGAATAGTAATGGCCTTGCCCAATCTCTTATAGCTAGCATTTTGGTCTGCATTTCAGATCTATGTTAGAATGTAGAAAAGAACAGCATAGGGGAAACATTTAGCACAAGAAAAATAAAATAGTTAAACATTAATCAAACAGCAAACCAAAGCTATATAACACTCTAGGTCCCAAGCAGAAGTTCATCCAGCTCATCAGTTGGTCATGAGAACAAACTACCACTTCCCACAAGTCCTGTGTAAATGAATGTAAATAGAGAGCATACCCTATTTTCTCTGGTTCCTTCCCACTGTTCCTCATGTTCACGTTTCCTTTTCCACATTTCTTTTGTCTCTTCTTCGTCTTTCTTAAGCCTTCCCTCCTCTTCTGATATCTACTCGCCGGAGGACACATTAGAGACCCGAACAATAAAGGGAAATTCATGGCACACAAAAGCAAGTAAGTACCCTCATCTGCATTTTTCTCCTTCTCCATTCTTGATCAGTAAGAAGTTCCCGAACCTTCAGCTTCAGTTGTTGCTGAAACTCCTCGGACTGTTCGTACTGTTGCTCATATTTACCCTGCTCAAACACATCATTTAGATACAAAAAGTCAAAGGTGCAGCCTGATGAATTGTCAAGCTGTTCAAGTAAAAATATTTCAACCATCCACACGAAGTTCCGCATCTCTTGGCTAAAAGATACTAGATTCTTACGTCATCCACTAATGATTTCAGTTTAGACGCAGTGTCTTTCTTCAGCTGCTTCTTTCTCTTCGCTCGAAGTTCTTCTGCAATAGGTAACAATATAAATAGATTTCAGCAACTTAACATGGTGAGGGAGAAGTAACACAGTTTCCTTGACCTTTGTTGATGAGTTGCATAGACAGACAGACTCGGGATCTCATTAAAGATAAAGAAGTGACAGTGGACAGCTTTAGATGATGTAAAAGAGCTGTCTTATTTTTATCAGCCTGGTATGACAGGTGTTTGGAGCTTTAGCTATTAGTTTACTTCGTAATCAGATGTAAACTAGTCAATTCAAACCCATAAATAATGCTATTTCTGGACCATGAGGAATTCTTTTATAGCTTACATTGAAGTTACTAACTCGCTTCAGCTCCGAGCAAAAACTAGTTAAATGTTCAAAGGCAGTCTAAGCACATTAAGACTTTGTGCAAGAGAAACTGTGTCCACCTTATGTTTGGTATCGGCAGTAGAATTTGATAAAGCAAGAAACGAAACAAAATACAGCCAATAGATCATAACTAACACCCATCAGATGATGTTCATGATAGAGGGAATGGGACAGAAAAACTAAATTTATTAAAGATTCTCAGGAATCGGTTATTGTTTAAGGAAAAAAAAAATTGATTAACTGGACAACAACATAATGAGGTATTAAGCACTCCATGCTTGCAAAAAAGTAAAGGTGTTAATATAGAATTATTCATATCAAAAGAATCCATGTCTCTTGGATAGATGACCTTATTATTGCCAGTGAAGAATTGGGTTCATATAAATGCCTGACAGGTTTTGGAACATGATGGATCGCTGAATCATTTCCTTATATAGAAATATATGATGATGAAGTCACCCAGGCTTTGTTTGGAATGCCAAAGAATAACTCCGCAAGTTCTGATAGATTTTCCGTTGAGTTTTTTCAGGGATATTTTAGAGAAGTTTTACCAAGAGGTGTGAATTAACAGTATTTGTTCTGAATCATATATCTCTCTGTGTACCTCAAAAACCTATGGCTCTGTGTAATATTATTAATAAGATTATGATGCCACGAAGAGATACTTTGTGAATATTTATCTTCAAGAGCTTCATATCTAGTAATTTTGAGTACATGCATTCATTGCTATGATAAATCACCATATTATTGAGTTCTAATCAACAGTAAGACAATCGATGATTTTCCTGACAAAAGAAGGCTTGAGATTAAAGACGAATCTCATTGGCTATTGTTCAAATACATTAGAAAAAACATCTTAAAGAGGAAGTTTTTCAAGAGAAATCATTTCGATCAGAAATGTCAATTTCCCGGGTTAAATAATTACTCTATATAGATGTACTTTCTTAAGCCAATAATTATTCAATGACTGCCTGGATCATTTCAGCCTTCTGTTAAATTTCAGCAATTTTTTTGGAGTGCCAACTTTATTTCTGGGTTCAACATGATCTGAAAATTATGTTCGCTGTCATGATAAAACTGCTCATCAGGGGGGCTGATTCTCAAACACTCAATGTTTTGAGGTTATACCTTTACCTTGGTTTGCTTATGGAGTATTGTTTGTCAATCTGGTTTAAAGTAGAACTTATCTTTTCTAAAATCTTGATTTAAAAAAAATCAATTTAATCTGCAGAATAGTGTTTGGATGGGAATTATCTGAATAAAGACAAAGCTCCAATATCCAGGTTGTTTATCTATGATAATAAGAAGCTTCAGGATCTTGCTTCAAGAGGCTTTGCTGAAAAGCCAGGGTATTAAAAGAGTCAGTCATATATGTAATTAATATTCTATCACATAACTATGTAAGCTAGATCTGAACGAAAATTTTAGTTGGAGTCCTTTATACTACGAAATATTGATGAAGTACAGTTGTACGGACAATGGGAAGTGCAACTTGAAACCAAAAGTCCTTGGCAGCTTTTAAGATCAAAGATCAACAATTTAGTAACATATGGGGTAAAATGAGGTTAAACTACATTGTTTGGCCTGGCCAAACATTTATCTTCAGCAGATACAGCTCAGTCTTCCCTATACATTGTATGCGCCTTAATTACTAACCTTTTGCAGCATTAACTTGACTGATAATATATTCCCTTTCCTGTGAATCAAGCAACAGTTGCTGAGCCTTCGCTAAAGCTGCAAAAAAGGATCTTTATTGGACATAAGTTTCAATACGGGTAAAACTTTAGCTGGTCAGTGGACTATCAGAGTAATAGTCTGCAAATTAGCCAATATGCAATAGATCAAAAGATTGCAACTGCGACTGCAGAAAAGATATTCCACCTCCATTGCGAATCCTCATCAAAAAACATATGAATCCACCCGAGAGAAAGAAGAAGATGACTCGTGAGCATATCTTGTAACAGACTCATCTAAACAAATCGCATATTTCGTTCAGCTATACATGGTATTGACATCATTATAGTAATTCACCACCAAACGAACAAAAATGTCTTGTTCGGAAGAACAGCAAACTAATTAAGCACAATTTGTACCTCCGAATGCATCCTTCGCTTGTGGATGCTTGCACTTGTCAGGATGAACCAGTAAAGATAACTACACGCCATCAATGAAAAGAGATAAGAAAAATTAACCCCGGTAAATGAACCATACAAATCTAATAAAAAGGAACTTAAACAGGTACCATCTTAATCAAATACGAGTGAAAAAGTTACCTTACGGTATTGCCTTCTCACATCATCAACAGATGCATCAAATGGAAGATTGAGGTACTCAAAGGCATTTAGCTTGAAGCAAGAAAGTATCCTGCAGAAGAACCTTTTTGAGGTCACAACATGCTTCTATCG
Source organism: Kalanchoe fedtschenkoi (assembly GCA_002312845.1). Taxonomy (NCBI): domain Eukaryota; kingdom Viridiplantae; phylum Streptophyta; class Magnoliopsida; order Saxifragales; family Crassulaceae; genus Kalanchoe; species Kalanchoe fedtschenkoi. The sequence continues at coordinate 1,011,399 of NQLW01000056.1, forward strand.
AACAACTGAAATAACTGCTGGACTAAAAAAATGAACTTTGGACAATAATAAACCCAAAAATACCCCAAATCTTAAAACCATATACAATAAACACTATAATTTCATGATGTTTCTTCTGATGGATTTCATGACCTTCTTCATTTCTAATACTAAATCTATCTGAATTTATCGATACACTTCGATTTCCTACCCCTAAATGTATCCAATCGTATTCGAATAAGATTAACAATTTCGGAACCAATTTGCATCACCAACCAATCATCTATAAAAAGCATAGAGAAGCACAAAACCATGATAAGAAAATGTAACTGAAATCAAACCTTAGAACCTCGTTGTCCCGCTCGACTTCGCTGACTTCAGCGAAGAAATTTTTCAACAGCAAATCGTCGTCGACGGTCGTCGCGTCTCCCATCACGCTTTGCCTTGCCTTGCCCAATATTTGCTCCTCTTCCCAGTACGAGGAACACAATCAGCAATGGATCAGTTTATGGGCCTCGACCACAGGGCCCAAACATATATATGTTTTATTTTTGATAATTATATTTAAATAAT
>NQLW01000056.1:1012787-1047787 GCA_002312845.1 Kalanchoe fedtschenkoi
ACGAAAGTGGACCGTGGATGAAGCGATAAGGAACAAGCGATCCCAAAATAATGGCGGCAGCAGCAGCAGCAGCTGCGGTTGGTCCATGGCGAATCCGAGCTGACGTCAGCACTGGCAACCACAACCACTACAATGGACGCCGACCGAGTTTCCTTATCCATGAAAGGCAACCGAGAAGTTTCCGACCGAAGAGTTTCCGTACGGGCTTCCTCGGCGCTGCTGTTGCGTCGTCGTCATCATCTACAATTCCTGAATTAGTGAAAGCAGACGTTGAAGAGATGAGAGGGAGGGGTCAGAAGTGGAACTGGAAGGGCTATAACATCAACTACGTCGTCTTCCCTGCTGTTGCGCCTGCTGCTCCCTCCACACACAATTTGCTGCTTGTTCATGGATTCGGCGCATCCATCCCTCACTGGCGCTGGTGCGTACTTCTACTTCACTGCCATTACTCATTTTCTCAGTTCATCCTCTTCCATAGCAACATCACTAGTCTAGCACCAACCATGGCTTTAAGTTCAGTATTGTGACGATGCTCCAGGAACGTCTTAACCTTATCTCAATCGTGCACTGTTTACGCCATTGATCTCCTGGGATTTGGTTCCTCGGACAAACCTCCTGACTTTCAGTATACAATGGAATCATGGGCTGAGGTGGGTAATAACCAAACCTACTTATACTATCTGCTAAACGGGCATCGTTGGTTGCACTACTAGTGGTAGCCATATTTTAACGCTTCGAGATGGATAGATGCAGTTGATATTGGATTTCTGCCATCAAGTTATTCAGAAGCCAACAATTCTAGTTGGTAATTCAGTTGGGAGTCTTGCTTGTGTGCTGGCTGCTGCCACAGGTAATCATTATCAAATCAACTCCTCTTATCAACAACAAGTTAACAACCTCTCTTCTTCTTGATGTGTTGTTGTTGTTGCGTTTTTTTTTATCTCATCATCAGATTCCAAGAGCTTGGTTAGAGGCCTTGTCTTATTGAATTGTGCCGGCGGCATGAACAACAAGGCAATAGTGGATGACTGGAGAATCAAGCTTTTGTTCCCGTTGCTTTGGTTCATTGATTTCTTGCTCAGGCAACGCAGCATTGCTTCAAAAATATTCAACCGTGTCAAACAAAGGTGACAACATCTACCGCTATTGCCTTTTATCATTGCGATCCTCCCTGCCAGCAAAAGAAGAAACCAAAACAAGCTTGTTTGTGTGTCTGCAGCGACAACCTAAAGAACATCTTGTCATCAGTTTACGGCAATAAAGATTCTGTAGATGACGAGCTGGTTGAGGTAAGGTTGTCTTGATACCCACAGCTATTTCAATGGGTTAAATTGCTTGCCTCTGAAGCTATGGTTCGTTTGAACAGATAATCAAAGGACCAGCAGATGACGAAGGTGCCCTGGATGCATTTGTCTCAATCATCACCGGTCCTCCCGGGCCCAACCCAGTGCAGCTAATGCCACAGATCTCAATACCTGTTCTCATTCTATGGGGTGACCAAGATCCATTTACACCTCTTGATGGCCCAGTTGGCAAATACTTTGCTACACTACCTTCTCAGCTCCCCAACGTAACCCTGAGTGTGCTGGAAGGAGTTGGGCATTGCCCACATGATGACAGACCTGAACTGGTCCATGAGAAGTTACTGCCTTGGCTTGCCCATCTTCCACAGTCATAATTCAGCCTCTCCGGTTCAATCCAGACAATAGCACTACCATATGTATGTATACATATACATATTAAAATCTCACTCGAAGCCCGTCAGGATGATGATGTTTGTTCCTGGTCATTAAGGTTGAAAAGCACTGGGAGGAGATCAATTCAGTGGACAGTCACAGTGAATCACATCAGTTACAGAAATGGTGTAAAAAGAAATGTAAAACCCATCATATTTGATCTAATTCATCACCTGATATCAGTGGATTCAAATTGAGGAACAGGGTTAGCAGTGTACCTCTGAAATAGTGGTGCTCGCATCCGATGAATGAGTTCCTCTATCAAAATACCAAGGCCTTATTTCTTCAAATACTGTTCTCATCTCCGGGCCGTTCAGATGCAGGCTGCACAGATCTCAAAGCCACCGCCAAGTGACTTCAAGAACATTACCGTTTTGTTCTGCATCGTGCTGAAGGAGTCGGTCGAAGCACTCAGCAATTTTGTGTTCTTCAGCAATTGTGGAAACCCAGGTGGCAAGTCAACTACACCATCAGCAGATGAAGCAATGTTTCCTTAACATTTCATGTGATGAGCTCCAATAAAATTACGCCAAACGCATAAATATCGCTCTTCAGCGAGGGGGTGGTATGTTAGAACTGAGGAATTCGGGAAAGATGTAGCCTAGCACTGCAGGATCATAATTTTACTCAGATGCGCCTACAGGTGTCATGATCCAGTTGAGACTGTAATCTGCAAGGAATGCGGTAAAGTTGGAGAGTTGTGGCTTTTAAGTTTGCATGGGGTATATGTCTCTTGCTATGGAGGCAGTAAAGACAATAGGCAAAACTCAGCGGCAATCTTCTGGTTCTGTCGGTCCCTGCAACATAGTAGTAACAGACAGGCGCAAGTAAGCTCTCAACGAAGAATTTACTTTGAAGAATTTACTTTGAAGATAGTGTGCCAAACATGTTTCCTCAATTATATTAGATATCAAAATCTTCTGGTGTTCGTTAGGACTCCACTAGTAGCCCTGCAATGAAACTAAATCTGGATGCCTGATATTTCCAAGCTTCTTCGCTTCTCTAATGAATTCTTTCTTAGATTTTGCTATCCTTTTTTAAGCTGTTCCACAGCCAAAACATGGATAAGAGACCAGTACAGCCCTATACTACAGTCGAATCCTTTCTCAACCAGTTCTGCCGGAGGAAGTGAGAGTTCCTCGGCTGAGAATGCCAAACAGCTACCATAGAGGTGAAAATCACTCAGAACTTATCCGGGGATGAAGCCTTGAGTGGCCCACAATTCTCCTAAACAAGTTGATTTTTCAGTGAGGGATTGATAAAAATAAGAGATACATAGGAGAACTGATTTGTTCATCTTTATTTACATATTCTAAATGACCATCTGACGTGTTTAAAGATATGCATGGTTGGCTTATTAACTGACGAGAGAACTGATGAAAGCAACTGATGAAATATAATAAGCACTATTAAAGGTTTCTAATCATCAACAGAAGAGCTCAAACAAAAATAAGATTAAAAAGAAACTAACTACAAACATCAATGATCACTATGGTGAAACAGTCGCTAAACAGCAAGTCCTAGTCAATTTTCTTCAAGCTTGACAATAGCCAAGCCTAGCTCTTCCTCAACTCTGAAAGCCCACACCTGAACCAGATCACCAGCTTCCCAGCCATTAGCCTTCACCATGTCAAACCATGGCTTGTTCAAATTATAGATGATGGTAGTGGCACACCCATTATCCTTTTTCATATCCCACTTCCTCAACGAAATGATCCGGTCCTCCCCCGTGGCATCAAGAATTTTAGGTTTGAGGGCTTTACAGTGGCCGTCCCCCAACCTACCATCCAGCAAGGCTCGCTCATGATCCTCCAGAAACTCCGTCTTCAGCGAACTTCGCGGAATGGATAGCCTGTTCTGCTGCTTCGCCACATCGGTCTTGAACAGCCTCTTTTGGATAACTAGCACCGGGTTCCTACCGCCCAAGTTTTGGATCCTCTCCCTGAAACTCTCCGGCAAGTCTGGCGGCGGGTCTGGACCTGTGTCGGCTGGTGCTGCTGCTACCCTTGGCTTCTTCTTAGGTTTTTCACTCTCGTCTGCCTTCGCCTTCTTTCTCTTAAGCAGGTTTGGCTCCATATGGATATCTTGAAGCCCAAGTAAGTCGGTTGCACCTGCTGCAACTCCACTTGCCCTAGCTCTTTTGCTGCTTCTTATCTCGTCCAAGTATTCAATGGGCCTTCTCCTCCTCGGCGGTCTCATGCTCGACGATGACTCGGCATGATGGGGTAGCGGCCGCTCTTCTTCAGGGGATCTTGCTTTCTTCTTGGCCATCATCTTCTGCTTGTTTGGAGTAAGCCGCCGACGCAACTTGATTTGATCCTCTGCGGCCTTCTTCTTGGCTTCTTGTCGTTTCTTGAGAGCATCCTCCACTTCCCTCAATCTGGATGCCGCAAACTCGCAGACAAATGCGAACACATTAATCCCTTCTTCCCCGTCCAGCATGCTCAAGTCGTCCTCCTTCCCAATAAAATCTATCATCGACAAATCTCTAGTCAATGACAGCGCCATGATTGCTTCTTGCTCTCTCGCTCTCTCTCTCTCGGAAACTACAACTGTAAAACTGAAATTAGGGCTTCGATTGTTTGCTTGCTTGTATTTATAAACAGAGCAAAGCAGCGCGGAACAGGTTTTCTAGTAGTCCTCGGATTTCTATAAATTCCAAGCAAATAATACACTCCTTGTATTCCACGTTAGATGTTTGGTTGGGCTTATGTTCGGCCCAATTATGACTTTTTTATTTTCGGCCCAATTATGCGGCATGGTAAATAATAATAAAAGCTTCGGCTCGGCCCCTGCATGTAAAAACTGACGTACCAACCAAACTTCATTATCCACACTTTACGTGTCCACCACCGCCGGGCGCGTGTTGTTTGTAGAGCCTTTCTCTTTGGCCGTAATTCCTGGAGTGGTCCCAAAAAGTATTGATTCAGCTGCTTCAGTACTGTCCAATTTAATATATATATATATATAGCGTTCAAAAAGTATTTTAATTTAAGTTCATAATGGTTCAAAAACTATATTTTGATTTAGAAAGATTACGAAATTAGAATATAAAATATGTTTAAAAAACAAATTTTAACGTTCATCAATTATACGTTCTCCCCTTATCAAATTTCAATGAATATATAGTAAATTGAATATATAATTAAAATTCACTAAGATAATCTACTTCTGATAGAACCGGTGGTTAATCAGTCTAATAGGTGAATCAAAAATTGACCGTTGACCTTCGGTTTAGTAATTATGATTAATGTAATTATGTGTCATTTGATTTAATATATTATTCATTTCTTTATTTTTATAAGTAATTTAGTTAATATTAATTGTTTGAATTTTTATGAATTTTAAAAAATTATCATTCTTCTTTACTTTTCCTATTTATATATTTTTAAATTTTAATGTATAAAGAGTTTCTGTTTTGCATAAGAAAAAGTTTTTCCACGTATGCATATAAAATTATCTCATTTATGTATCTATTTTATTTTCATAAACAAAGACAAAAAGACAATTCAAAAAAAGTAAAATAAATAAAATTATTATTTATGAAATAACTCATTCAATTTCTTACACTGACCATTTTCCTCATATTAATGAAAATATAATAAAAATATAACTAAGTGTAGATGTGTCATTTCACATGCATATTTATGTAGAAAACATTTTTTTTTCTATATAATAATCTTTACCCAATTTTAATTAGGTCAAAGCGATTCTCCTTTGTGTCGAAGAATTCTTTTCTACTTTTGGTAAAAAATAAATTTATTATTGATATTATATTATTAACATAAACGTATACTCCGTATTAGACATTACATAAATATAAAATGAAACATAAAAATTTATATAAAATACTAAAACTAAAATTAATAATACTACATATGGACCAACCAGTTAAAGCACCCACCCAAACAGGTTCAGTCTGTAACTGTATACGTACCGAGTGAAGTGGTCAGTAGTTTAAGCTCTTCTCTCTCAACAACAACTGCCCGATTGCAGACTAGGGTTTCAAGCTCCAATCTCAAGGTATGTCCATTTTCCAAACCCTCCCTACGCTTATATGCCACTCCTCGTCGTATACATCTTCCGATTCTATGAATCGGCTGTCAATGCCGTAACCGGCTGTCTTCAGTTTTAGGGTTTTGCCGTCTGGTTGCTGGATCTGGGCTTTCTCTTACAGTTTTCGCCTCTTTTGTCCCGAGAGCCTTCCGGCTTGCGTTTTTTCCGTGTTGCATGTTGGTTTTTAGTTCCTGTTTCTCAAGTCGAAATGTTTGGGTTGAGGTTTTGACTACATGTACTTGCTTGTTGTGTCCGTATTCGTAGAAAAATACAACATGCCGAATCAATTGTTGTTTTGTTTCTTCAAAGGCTGAAGTTCCTGACATGTGTACTTTCATGTCAGATTCCAGGGCTCTGACATGGATTCTCACGAGAATGATGCGAATGGAAGCAATAATAGTGCTTCCAATGGCAGTGGTAATGGGTCAACTTCAGCACTGCCGCCACCCCCACCCATCCCCCCTAATGTCGTACCTGAAATAGTCAAGAAGAAACCCACGCGAAACCCCATGGCCAGAAGGGGGCTTGGTACCAAAGGGCAGAAGATACCTCTTCTCACCAACCACTTTAAAGTGAATGTCACTCACACTGATGGTCACTTCTTCCACTACAGTGTAAGCATCTTCTCCGGCCTTATTTATTCATATTTCCATTATGATTCTGATGCATTACTGGTGGTATAAGAGCTGCGAGATCAATTGTTGATTTGCCCTTTGCTGGACAGGTGGCACTCTTCTATGAAGATGACCGCCCTGTTGAAGGAAAGGGAATAGGAAGGAAGGTGATTGAGCGAGTGAAGGAGACTTATGACGCGGAGCTTGGAGGGAAGGAGTTTGCCTATGATGGCGAGAAAAGTCTGTTCACGGTTGGCTCACTGCCCCGCAACAAAATGGAATTCATTATCGTGCTCGAAGACACTCCTTCCAATAGGTCAATTATTACATTACAGATTGAGTTTCACTTTTTTGTTTAACAGACTCAATCTGCTCCCCCTTCTCAGCTGTTTTTAGCCAGCCTGATGAGTTTTGGTTGATTTCATCTGATTCATGATGAGTTTAATTGTATTTTCTTTTCCAATCCAGAAACGGTAATTCTAGTCCAGTTCGTGGTGGGAGCCCAAACGACACGGATAGGAAAAGAATGAGACGACAACCTCGTTCAAAGACTTTCAAAGTTCAGCTAAGCTTTGCTGCAAAGATCCCCATGCAAGCAATTGCTAATGCATTGCGTGGCCAGGAAAGTGAGAATTCTCAAGAAGCTTTTAGGGTCTTGGATATCATTTTGAGGCAGCATGCATCGAGACAGTGAGTAATAACTACATTGTTATGATGATCTATCTAATATACCATGGTTGTAACTTTTGATGAAAGTTCTACCTTGTAAGACAAATATAATTTAGAGGATCACTTGAGTTTTGGTTACAAGGTTTCTTGGAGTGTCCGCTTACATCAACGCTTATTGTTTTGTAGGGGATGCCTCCTTGTGCGACAGTCATTTTTCCACAATGACCCCAAAAATTTCACAGACATAGGTGGAGGTGTCTTAGGTTGCAGGGGATTTCACTCCAGCTTCCGGACCACACAAGGAGGCCTGTCTCTGAATATAGGTCTGTTTTACGTGACAGTGCTGTGTTTGATGACTCATATTTTGCTTTCATCTGGAGAATCCATTGGTTGTCATCTGTTCTGTTGTTTCTGACATAGACATAAATGTGTACAGATGTGTCCACCACCATGATCGTGCAGCCTGGCCAAGTGGTGGATTTTCTGATAGCAAACCAGAATGCACGAGATCCTTTTCAACTTGACTGGACTAAGGTGATTAGCTTTTGCCAAACATTTTTTCGTCTGCAATCCTTAGTATTTCTTCATTGCTATCGGTGTGTTTTTTTATTCCTTTAGGCTAAACGTGCTCTGAAGAATCTAAGAATTAAAGCAAGTCCATCCAATATTGAGTACAAGATAAATGGATTGAGCGACAGACCATGCAATGAGTTGACGTGAGGCTCTGGCCTATTCTTGATCAATTACGAAATCATCTATTGTTCAGTTTGCATTGACAAATTTTTATCATACTATTGCACAGTTTTCCACTGAAGCAGAAATCAAATGATGGTGAGGAATCTCAGACAGTTGAAGTTACCGTGTATGATTATTTTGTCAAGCACCGCGGCATTGCCTTGGAGTACTCAGCAGAGTTGCCATGCATAAATGTAGGGAAGCCCAAGCGACCAACATACCTCCCACTTGAGGTAAACAAATGTGCACTGTGCAGTTTCATGATGAATATAAGATTAACACTGTTACTAAGAGTGCCTTTGTTCTCTCCGTCTAGCTTTGCAAACTCGTCTCCTTACAACGTTATACTAAAGCGCTGTCCACTTTTCAAAGAGCGTCTCTAGTGGAGAAATCTCGGCAAAAGCCACAAGAGAGAATGTCTGTTCTTTCTAATGTAAGTTGATTGTGATGCTGTAGGTTCAGTTTCATTAATGATTATTTTAATATGTGCAGCTCCCAGCTGATTTCCTTATTGGCAGGCATTAAAAGTGAACAATTATGACGCTGAACCCCTGTTACGCTCCTGTGGGATATCTATCAGCAGCAACTTCACCCAGATTGAAGGCCGTGTTTTGCCAGCTCCCAAGGTAAGAATCTCTCGTCTCTGCTATATATTTGTTAGTTTTTATGTAAGGAAAAGTTATACGTGATTGATCTTTCAATTCAAAAGAAGAAACATTCTAGCTATTGGAGCTGTCACTTATCTGGAAAACATTTCTTTCTTTTGCAGCTGAAAGTTGGCAATGGAGATGAGATATACCCGCGTAATGGACGTTGGAACTTCAGCAATAAGGTTTAATCTTATGTCAACTATACCTACCTCTTTTTGTGGTTATTAAAATTCTCGTATATATTTTGTAGACATTTGTGCAACCTACAAATATTCAGCGTTGGGCTCTTGTTAACTTTTCTGCCCGCTGCGATGTCCGTGGCCTTATAAAAGACCTTACTAGACTTGCAGAAACAAAAGGAATAGTAAGTCTGCTCCTTCACAGTTATTACACTGTAGCCTATTCAATGTCAACATAACAAGATTGCTCTGTTTGTAGCATATGGAGCCCCCATTCGATGTATTTGAGGAGAGTCCACAGAATCGGAGGGGCCCACCTCCAGTTAGGGTGGAGAAAATGTTTGATGATATACAGTCCAAACTCCCTGGTGCTCCGGAATTTCTTCTCTGCCTGCTACCTGACAGAAAGAATTGTGATATTTACGGTCAGTTGGCTAGCATTCTAATATTTCCAATGCTTCGGTGCTCTATACTTTCAATTTTTGCTTTTTTGTTATTTGATTGGATTAAACCATTCCGCAGGTCCATGGAAAAAAAAGAATCTCGCTGACTATGGAATTGTTACTCAATGCATGGCGCCCACCAGGGTAAACGACCAATATCTGACTAACATTCTTCTCAAGATCAATGCCAAGGTGGGTTAAATTGTCAATTATTCTGTTGGATACAATATCTTATCGTAGTTGCTGTCCACTGATGTTGTTCTATAATTCTCAACTGTAGCTTGGTGGCCTGAACTCAATTTTATGTGTTGAGAATTCCCCATCTCTTCCTTTAATTTCAAAGATACCCACAATGATCCTTGGTATGGATGTGTCACACGGCTCTCCCGGACAATCAGATATTCCATCCATTGCAGCTGTAAGTTACCCTTCACTGCTTTTGGTAGTATTGTAAATTGTAATAATGTCAAAAAGACATTCCTACTTTGCCTGAAATAAATAAAACTCTTCCCAAAAATGTTTTCATATTTCCTACTGGATCTAGGCATTACATTTTATTTGTATGCTGTAATCAACATTTATTTATCAGTTTACAATATGCATTTGGCAGGTTGTTGGCTCCAGGCACTGGCCGCTTATTTCTCGTTATCGGGCATCAGTTCGATCCCAATCCCCCAAGGCTGAGATGATTGAGTCACTATTCAAGCCTGTCTCTGATACTGAAGATGATGGCATAATCAAGTTAACCTTCTGTGAAAATAATTTCAGTTATACTCATGCATTTTAAAAAGTTAAAACTGTTTTCCATCTTTCTTATAACATTCCTGTCGGTGGATGCAAAAGCCTTGACTCTCTTCGTGCTACCTACATTCTGAAATATTTTATATATTCAGGGAACTTTTACTTGACTTTTACACTAGTTCTGGAAAACGAAAGCCTGAGCAGATAGTTATCTTCAGGTATTTTTCAGAACTTTTTTCAAGTCATTTGTCATATACTTTTTCCTTCATTGAATCGTGAACTGATATGTCAATCCAGAAGCATTTAAGAACACAATGAATGTGGAAAATATTTGGTTGAACAGTTGGTTAATCGCCTAAGGTTTGAAGCTAGAAAACTTTTGAACTTCATATTATCTTTATTGTAATCTCTGCACTGTGTTCAGGGATGGAGTCAGTGAGTCTCAGTTCACTCAAGTGCTGAATATTGAACTTGATCAAATAATTGAGGTATGTCGTCGACTTCATGTTAATTGTTCTGATCTGGCTGCTCAAGTAGACAATAGTTTGAGTTAATGTTTCAATGTTTACTGAAGGCGTGCAAGTTCCTGGATGAAAAATGGAACCCCAAATTTGTTTTTATAGTTGCCCAAAAGAACCACCACACCAAATTCTTCCAACCTGGGGCCCCGGAAAATGTTCCCCCTGGTACGGAAGATTCACATAGTATGTACACATAGACAGATTGGAGTTGCAGCTGACATAGTTTTGTTTTTGGTTAATAGGTACCATCATAGATAACAAAATATGCCACCCCAGGAATAATGATTTCTATCTCTGCGCCCATGCTGGCATGATAGTAAGTGTACAATTATTAATATTGAAATATACCATTTTATTGATAGGGTACCGATCAGTGTCCAATGTTTACCATAGGGTACTACAAGACCTACACATTACCATGTCCTATTTGATGAAATTGGCTTTGGAGCAGATGAGTTGCAAGAGCTGGTTCATAGTCTATCATACGTGTATGTGATTTCTGCTGCTGCCCCTACCATTGACTCTTTTTTCTATACGCTTATTCTATTGATTAATCATGAGCCTTGCAGGTATCAAAGGAGCACAACCGCTATTTCAATAGGTAACGAAGTCCTTAGTTAAATAATAATAATAAGCTGTCATCTAGTTTCTTGTTACAAGTGCTATCAATGGAGCCTTACAAGGGAGGTTTCCTCTGTCCCTTGTAGGCTTTTTTGCCCTTTTTTTGGTTTCTTACTATTTAGTCTCTGTATCCAAATTAAAGAAAAAATGCTGTCATCTAATGCTAGTGGCTAGCGAATGCTGATTTCTATGATTTTCCTTTTAGTTGCGCCCATCTGCTATGCTCATCTAGCAGCGGCTCAAGTTGGAACTTTCATGAAGTTCGATGAGGCATCTGAGACATCCTCAAGTCACAATGGGACATGTGCGCCTGTTCCTCAGCTTCCCCGGCTGCAGGAGAAAGTTGCCAGTTCCATGTTCTTCTGCTAATTTACCTGATCGGTCTCGCTGTAAAGTTGTGCTGTTTTCCTATTTTGGACAATGCTGACAACTTATTTGGTGCTTATTAACTTACGACTTAACCTAGGCTTGCCTCTTTTGTTCAATGTCGTCAAGCTTATGAACTAGGTATGATTTCTGAACTTGCGACTTCGTGGGCTTGCTCTTTTGGTGGAAGCTGTAACATGAGCCTATGAATGGTTTGGAACTTGTAATGTAATTAAGGGCTAAGAGCTCGAGCTTGTTGTGTTGAATTTCATTATCTGGCAAGGCAGTTTTGAACCAGCTCGTCATCCAGTTTAACGGTTCTGTTTTATTTATATGTTGAAGGAGTACACTTAGAAAAAAAAGGGACAAAATTCAAAAAGGATTCTGAACTATCACCACTTATTTAATTGCGGTCAGAATAATTATGATTTTTAAAAAAGATGTAATGAAAAAAAAAATTGGACTGATTTTTTAAATTAAAATTTACTATTATATTTATAATCTAATATTATTATAAAATATAGATTTGTGTGCGAAAATTACGTTAAAATAAATTATATTATTTTACGCGCATAAAAAATGATATTTTTTAGTAATCAAATGAGGTAATATTCGCACACAAATTTAAATCTTATAACAATATTAGGTTAAGAATGTAATGATAAATTTTAATTTAGAAAATCAGTTTAATTTTTTTTTCATTGCACTCTTTTTGAAAATCATGATAGTTTTGACCGTAATTAAATAAGCAGTAATAGTTCAGGATCTATTTTGAGTTTTTCCCCCAAAAATAAATATCTGAAATGATAAAGAGATTAGGACTGCAATACCGATGGCAATCACTCTTCTAAAGCTTTAATTAGAGCATCAACAGCAGTTTAAACGCGCAAGATCAGGCCGAACGAGTTTTTACTGGACTGACTGGTTCATGAAAAGTTGGGTTGAGTTTCAGGCCTCAGAAACTTCATCATTTTTTTACATTCCTAAGCCGTTACACCAAAATGGTGAAATGTCTATATAATTTATGAGAAATGTGTATAATTTTTTATTTATACTATTACACTAAATTAATTTATAAATCATGTCATTCATAATTGATATTTATAAAGTTTGAAGTTTCGTGCTGTTATTCATAATCCATTATAATGTCTACATTTAATTAATTGCGTTATTAAAAACGAGTAAAGGCACCCGTCGTCCTGACGGTTCGGTTTGAGAAAAATTAAAAATCGAACCAAATTATTAATCATCCCTTTTTAAAATATGAAAATGTAAGCCGAACGATTTTTTAAAATTTCAAACCGAATCGAATCGAACCGCAGGAGCGTGGACATCCTATTCTGTTATATATATAGATTTCACACTAAATTACTACTTGATATCAATTTACTACCACACTTATACAGGTTTTTTATTTTGTATTCCCCTGTCAAACGATTATGTTGTGTAGAAAACATGCAATGATTTGAACAACAATTTTAGAAATTGTGTTAGAAAAGTGTTGGCCAAACACTTAACTTTAAAATAAAATGTCTTGTATTCGAATCCTCAAAAAAAAAAAAAATTAACTCATTTCTATGTTCCACTTGTATCTATACATATGAACATCCTAATATTTTGTTTTGCCTAGAATTTGCCTAATCATATGAATATTATGTATGAAAACTAAACGAACAGTTGGCAGTTTGTATAAATGCTACAACAGATTAGCTTTTAAATTTTTTAATCACGTTATGAGTAAATTTGATGACAGTCATGCAAATACTTAGGTAATATTGAACCAACTCTTTGGTCGATAAACGTAAAACTCCATAATTGTCAGTATCCTACAGAGCAACAAAGTAAACTGGTTGTTAGGAGCCTACATCTACACCTACACGCACGCCCAGCAAACTTACTTTGTAATTTCATCTATTTTTCAAATCAGTTGCTCAAATTGATTCTTAGTTAGCCTTTATAAGAACTTGCAATGCCTTACAGGGCATTTGCAGCCTTGAAGGAGGGACAGATTATCCTGTGAGATGGGAGAAGTACAAGTACAATAAACCAACATACCTTACATTTCATCATGGTATACAATTGTCCAGTTTCCCTGTACCGAGTTCGGCAATATCCATCCCTGCCATGTTTTTCCATAATGGTAAGAGTAGGGTTCTCATGTAAATGCTTCACATTATCCATCCACTCCTTCACTGTTTCGACCATCCATACTGTTGATTTCGATTTCCAGCATTAGAATTTGACCCTCTTCCACCACCGGAACCTCCATAGGTGCCCCCAACTTGAGGGTAGCTAGGGCCGCCAGGTCCATAACCTGCAGCACCTCCACTGTGTGGACCCCCTGGCCCAGGCACACCGCCAGAGCCATAAGATGAACCCCTTCCTTGTGGAGGATAAGGCCCACTGCCATATCCTCCTCCGCCCTGTCCTCCGCGGTTGGGTTGGTTATATCCACCACTGGGATTGCCGCTCTGAGGGTATCTGCTTGGCCCCCCAGCTGGCCCACGAGACTTACCATAGTGATGATTTGGACCTCCTGCAGCTACTGGAGGTATGGGCGGGCCACTGGGTCCTGCACGCATTTGACCATGAGCTTGCCCTGACTGTTGGATGGGTGGGAGCCGACCATGCTGCTGTTGGTGTTGGAGTTTTTGCCGCTTGGCAGTTTCCTCTTGCTGCCTCTGTTGTTGCCTCTTTTTCTTAGTTTGAAACTCGTGCGATGCTTCATATTTGGGCAAACTGGGCAGAGTGGATCATGGATATGTGAGGCGAGAATTATGACTTTAGTTTGACAAAACTATGAACATAAAATAGACTTCGAACAAAGAAGAAAAGAAAAAGATATAAGACCTCTTAGGATCACATGGCAATGGGTCAACCCAGAAATATTCTGCATCAAGTGCATCCTTCGCCGATATTCTCTGCATAGAAACGAGGAGATGATTAAGGATTGCACCAAGGTGTGATATTGTGCAAGAGGCCACCAACAAGTCATAAGAAGCATCAACAATTTGCATACAGCTTTGACAAACATTATGCTTGAAGTTTCAACATAACTTTCGTAGTATACCTGCGATGGATCAAGAGCCAACATCTTCTCCAGTAACTCAAGTGCATGACGGTCAAAACTGTAATTCAAATGGACAAGAAATCTTGAGATCTTCAAACCCAGCCCGTAGGTGGATACGCAATTCCTAAGGTCAACTACAGAGTTCATGAGAATCTTTTTTGGGGATAGCGAAAAACTTACTGTCTAAAAACCTCCCTAAGACGTCTCTTTAATGGCCGTGTTGGCTTGAAATTGTTATACCAAGGAATCTTGGAAACCCCTGGCCAATTAGATTCGTCTGGAGCTCCGCATAATTCGAAAATCTTATTCAACTGCTCAGGCTGCAATGATAAAGCATGAATCATATGTAAATACATGTAAACTTTTTTAACTACTAGAACTCTTTAACATATTCTCAAATAAAAAAATTGGAAAAATGTCTACAGATGTAAGAGCATGGACTTCCTCCAACATAGAACTAACAACTAGTTAAATGATTACTACATGCTTAAATTCTTGAGGCTACAATGTCATGGTTTGATTGTCTCCTTAATGATTCATTATTTCATGCCTTTATGGGGTAGACATGTTTAGCCAACAAAACTTCACTTTTATTTAAACTCTTTGAAAAAAAAGTTGCTTGTCATCTTAGTTTTGTTTGACAAAAGAAAAGATGAAAAAATAAAATGAAACCAAAATACATATAAATTGACTGCCTATAGATGGCGAATACACAGTACAATCTTCCGACAAAATTATCGATCTAAGCCTTGCAACAATCCTTTGAAACAATTACTATGTTGTGGACTGGAATTATGGCTGCCATTTTAAAAGCCTTACGAACAACCTCTATCGTTGATTTTTAGAAAACAAATGTCATTCGGTTTTTAAATGAAAAACTTGAAGAAGAATGGCTGGTTATGTTAACCAAAGCAGGCCTAATTATCCAATCTGATGGATGATGGAAGTTGATCTTGGCTTTCCCATACAACTAGATCATTAGCACTGAAACACCTCATCAATATCATTCACCACGACACTGATATATTGAGTTTCATTGCCCAATATTAACACATTTACCTCATCTTTGCCGGGAAATATTGGCTTTCCATGCAGAAGCTCTGCAAATATACAACCAACTGACCACATGTCAACTGCTGGACCATACTTCGTTGTTCCGAGGAGCAACTCTGGTGGTCTGTTGATACATGCGATAAAAGCTTTGAAAGAAAAGTCGGTTTATGATTAACTGTGCAATTATAACAAGTACTAAGTATAAACTGAGAGGCAAACAATCAAATTTCTCATTTTTTAGATTATCATCGAATAGCATTGTTTCCATGGAAACTGCAGTTTGAATATTATAGTTACTAGTTAGCAAAATTACGTGTTCACCTGTACCACAGTGTAATGACCCGGTTTGTAAGATTTCCATTGTGATCGTTGGAGAAGGACCGGGCAAGACCAAAATCAGCAAGCTTCAAATTTCCTTCATTGTCAATCAGAAGATTAGAACCTGCAAAATACAAACTGAGTCTATGGTCAGACATTCAGAGAGGCAAGTAATTTATGAGACGCTTTTGGTATGAAATGACTCTTCAAAACGACCTTTGATATCTCGATGAAGAACTTGATTTACATGACAATAATGTAGGCCAGTCAAAAGCTGCCGCATATAACACTGAAGAGAATGAAAAGTCAATCATCATACTTGGTTTTGATAGAAGCGTACAACTATTGCAACAACCCTTGAAAAGGTTACCTTAATTTGGGGTACAGAAAATCTCATTCCTGGGCGATCTGCAAGTCCAGTTAAGTCATGGTCCATGTACTCAAAAACCATGTAGATACCTCCTTTATACTTGTTGTTGCTATCTGCATAGGAAACCAGTCAAAAAATGCAGCACTCATGCAAAACAAAAAGAGAATGTCACCCCGTGATTGAAAATAATCATGTAAACCAAATAAAAACCAAAGTAAGCACTTGCCTGGTCTCCCTTGCTCGTCCTTCTCAGGACCTGAAGTGCACATAAAGGTCTTTAGCCGTTAAAAGTTAACAATGTCTCTGAATATGACATATATACCAGACATACCCGGAGATGTTACAATTTCTTTTAAGTTAATGACATTTTCATGATGAAGCTTCTTCAAGATCTTGATTTCACGTATGGCAGTGATTGGAAACTGAAAAGCATACACAACAGTGTTAAAACAAATAGAACAGAAGAGGTGTGTAAGCAATCGCGAAAGATGTAAATTTTAATGGAGGAGCATAATACCCCTTCTCTTTCATTGTCCATCCGAATTTTCTTCAAAGCAACAATTTCCCCAGTTTGGATTTCCCTAGCCATGTACACCTGCCTGATAGGAAGGAAAACCGTTTGACCCGCTGTCAACTAAATGGAATGTGACGTCTAACAAGCAACAAATAGAGCTGAAAATTTAAGAAACATTAGGGCAAATTGTTGAGGAATGAAGTAAGGAGATGGGCACCTAGCTGTTGGGTTCTATCTATCTAGATATGAAATCAGACATAAATATATGAACAAAATATGACATAAGAGTAGAATAGAGTATGTGAAGTCACCCATAAGTTCCTTCGCCAATTTGTTCCAACTTTTCGAAACAATCAACGCTTCTTGAACCCCATGACGGCGCCTCGCTCAAATTAAGCTGCCCCGAAGCCGCTAAAGCCATTCTACTAGATGCAGGATGAGTGAATCTGGGATGAAATCAACCACAACACAAAAAAGGAACTCGCATCGTAAAAAAAGCGAACGACAAGTCCAAATTAGGGTTTCAATTTTGTTCTGAAATAAAAGAGAAATACCAACGGCTTAGGGCTGCGGAAAGGAGAGATGATGACGATGTAGAGACTCACCGGCTAGGTTGAGGAGAGAATAGGACCGGAGAAAGACGGAGCTGCCAAAGCCGATTGAACCACAAGAAGCTTAATTTATTATGTGAAAGGAATCATAATTCAACGATCAAAAGCAGAGAAAAATTTCTTAAAAATTATATGATAAAAAGGGGTGAAGAAACGAGACGCAGTTTAAGGCTTTTTTTAGTATTTTAGGTTTTTTTGGGTGTTTAGAATTTTATTTCTTTTAGGTTGTGTTTGGTTTAGGAAAATTTTGATAGAATGGAATTTCCAGGGAAAATGAATCCATATTAGATTTCATTTCATTTTTTTTTGTTTGGTTGAAATGAAAATTTTGAAGAAAAATTTTAAAATTCATTTTATGTTATTTAAGCGTTCCCTCTAGTTTCTCATATAATTTTTTTCCGTCAAATTCTTCATAAGCGTGTGTTTGGTTTAGGAAAAATTTGATGAAAAAGAAAATTTGAGAAAAAGTGAAATTCAAAATAGATTTCATTTTATTTTTTTTATTAGTTGAAATGAAAATTTTGATGAAAAGTTCTAAAACTCATTTTATGTTACACTAATTTTTCCTATAATTTTTTATTTAATTTTCCTTTCCTCAAATTTTCCATAATAGTGTGTTTGGGTTAGAAAAAAATAGATGAAAATGAAAATTTGAAGGAAAGTGAAATCCATAATGGATTTTATTTTATTTTGTTTTTTTAAATAAAATATTGAAAGAAAAGTTTCAAAACTCCTTTTATTTTATTTTAACTTTTTCTCTAATTTTTCATGCAATTTTCTTTCTCAAAATTTTTTCCTAAAATAGGCGAACGAATCCTTTCAATTTTTCTTTCCAACAAATTTCTCTAAACCAATCACACCCTAAACCAACAAATAAATTCTTCTAACTTTACTTCAAATTTTTTCTAACATACCTTTTGGTTCAGGGAAAAATTGGTGGTAAAGAAAATTTGTGGACAAATGGATTCCTCATGAAATCCATACTATTTTTTCTTGTTTGGTTAGGGATGAAAAATGGTGGGAAAATGATAAAATATTTTATTTTAAAGAATTTTTTCTTCATATTTTTCATTAAATTTTCATATAAATTTTCCTTCTCATTTTCTCACAAATTTTCCTTATTATTTTCCACCAAATTTTTCTTTCCACCAAATTTCCTTAAACCAAACACAACCTTAAGTTTCATGATTTAAGGTTTTTACGATAATGAAAAGATAATAATTCTAAAATTAAAAATCTTTAAAATCTTAAAATACTGGGGCTGTGTTTGTTTTGGGGAAAATTTGATGGGAAAAAAATTTAATAAAAAATGAGAAGAAAAATTGGTGAAAAATGAGAATGAACGTTTGCAAGAAAATTAGATAAAAAATAATAAAGAAAATTTATTTAAAATAAAGAATGTTTCATAATTTCCATTATTTTCACCATTAATCAAATAAAGAAAAATAAAATGAATTCTAATTCCATAATGATTACACTTTCTCCCAAATTTTCTTCTCCACCAATTTTTAAAATACGTTTCAAACAACTTCGTTTTCAAACGTGGTATAAAACCAGTGTTCTAAAAGGCGCTAGGCGGCCCTAGGCGGTTGGCTTGGGGCCTAGGGACTAATCGGCTAGGCGGGGATTAGGCGGAAGGATTAATCGGATGATTAGGCGGAGTTATATATATTAATAATATATTTAATAATTAATTATAAAATTATATCTATAAAATTTAAATTTATTTTAAAAATAAAATATATAAAATAATTAGGCGCTAGGCGGCTAGGCGGGGCGTTTTTGAACCGCCCAGAGATTAGGCTGCCGCCTAGGCGGCTAGGCGGCCACCTTTTAGAACAGTGTATAAAACACGTCATTTTAGACCGAGAGTGATTCACGAATATCTATATTCATAGATGAAACATATATTGATTTCATAAAGTAACAAGCAAATATAACAATTGTACTTATAAATGACTTTTTGAAACAATTTGACTGCCCGGGAAAAAATATATTTTATTAACCTTGTTTCACACAAAAAATACTGAAAATTATTTGCATTCTGATATGGAGTAAAAATGTCTGAATATCATATCTATTTTTAGATGGAGCTTGGATGGGAGCATAAATATAAACTTGAAAGCCGAGCAAGCTTCACATTGTATCCTACGGTTCTACCACACCCATAAAAGTGCTCATTCTTTGAACTATAATTTTGATTAGCGGTGAATCATAATAAAAAATAAAAAATACGGGTAATATTTATTGATTAATTGATAAAAAAAAAGAGATGATTTTTGACAATCTCCACTATCATAGTTTAAATTTTTTATTGGTGTGCATTGTAATATTTATATTAATAAAAAAATATTCGACATATAGAATCAATATTTACTATTTATATGTGTATATTCAATGACATTTACCTATTAGTATTTCATAAATAAAATTTTAAGATATTTGATTTCTAAATTTTTTAGAATTATTTTCATTTTTTGAGATTTAAAAAAAAGGATTTTTTATGAGACATTTAATTTTTAATATTTTATCTATTTTTGTTATATTTGAAAATTTGAGTGGATTGGAAGTTTCAACGACGTCGTTTTCTAAGAGATCCGTGCGCCTTGGTTTGTCGTGAAAAAAGTTATGGAAAGTATAGTTCAAACCCGACTGAATTGCTTGGTTCGGCCAGTTAGATTAGGATTATGATTCGGATCAGATTTCCAACCAATCCAATACTGATCAGATTTATCAATGTCATACCACATCAGATTTGTATTATGTCAACTCATTTTTGTCATAGATTTATTTTAGGGATAAAACCCAAAAGGGGCCCTGAACTATCACCGCTTACCCAATTGCGGTCAGAACTACCACGATTTCCATAAAGGGTGCGATGAAAAATAAATCGGACTGATTTTCTAAAATAAAATTTGTCATTACATTTCTGACCTAATTTTATTACAAGACTTAGATTTGTGTGCGAAAATTATGTCGTTTGGTTATCAAAATAAATTATATCATTTTACGCATATAAAGAAGACGACGTCTTTTGATAATCAAATGAATTAATTTTTGCACACAAATTTAAGTCTTGTAGTAATATTAGGTTTTGAATGTAATGATAAATTTTAATTTAAAAAATCAGTCCGATTTTTTTTCATTGCACTCATTTTGGAAATCATGGTAGTTCTGACCGCAATTGGGTAAGCGTTGGTAGTTCAGGGCCCCTTTTGGGGTTTTCCCCTTTATTTTATACAAACTTACATATACATTGAAACAAACATTTCAAACATCTGCGCATGAATCCACATGTCATATTATATCTTTTACTATATTTTTCATATTATTTTAATAAAAGTTTTTTATAATTTATTAACTATTTAATTATGTATAATTATTAATTCATATTAATTTTTTTGACATTTATATTTAATTGATGGAACTCATATGACATTTACACTATGCCATTTACCACGTTTCCCTTCCAAGCCATTTACCACGCTTCTAAACATGAAGCGTGGTGATAGGTTATCTTTAGTATTTAATATATATTTATCTGAAGTGTGACAATTAATATTTTTACGAACCGCTTCGCTCAGACGAAGTGTTTCGGTGTCCGAAAGCTACGAACATGTTTCCACATTAATACAAAGCGCTTCAAAATCTGACACAAAACAACAAAACTTTAATGTAGATGCCCTTACTCGGCTGCAAAGTAAACCGAGTAAAATTATTTGAACCGGCCAGTTTATCACATTATTGCTTGAACCAAATCGGTTTTTATAAGTAAACCAATTTATTTGCAATTTAATTCTGTTTGGCTCATAATTTATTGATCTCATCACTCCATTCATTCAATAAAAAGTTGAAAAAAATATTTATCGTTTTGCTGATTCGGCCCGGGAACGAAAAAACCCTAAAATTGTGTACGGCTCGGTCACCGGCGTTCCCAGCAGCAGCACAACGCTTCGTCTTCTTCTTGATATTTTCGGCGAATCAGTCGGCCGCGACTGGTCCGAGTGATGGTAGTAGAGAATGGGAGTGGCGATCGGATTGACGACTTCAAGTCCCCTTGGAAGAAACCGCCCAACAAAATCGAATCGCCA
Source organism: Kalanchoe fedtschenkoi (assembly GCA_002312845.1). Taxonomy (NCBI): domain Eukaryota; kingdom Viridiplantae; phylum Streptophyta; class Magnoliopsida; order Saxifragales; family Crassulaceae; genus Kalanchoe; species Kalanchoe fedtschenkoi. Next base: position 1,034,146 of record NQLW01000056.1, read on the forward strand.
GTTATGGGAGCAGCCGCCACCTGGCCGCCACTTTCCGAGGTTCGCGATGCTCCACCAATTCCTCCGTCCCTCAGACAACCACCCCCTTCGGATAACAAGGTACTTACACTTAGCCTTCTCCTTCTCCTTCCTCCTCTATTTTCAATTTGTAATATAGCAGCTTGCATTGCTGTTGCTGTGCCGCTTTATAATCTTAACAGCTCTACTGGCTTCCAGGGACCAAACAGTCAGCCAAAGTCGCATGGTTCGGGCCACAGAAACTCACACAATCGTCATCAGAAGTCTACTTACAAGCACAACACGGCCCATGCACCACCGCCACCGTTCAATGAACCACCTCCTCCTCATCCTATGATGCCACCAATGCCAATGCCCGTTCCTGGCTATCATTATCCTCCTGCACCGTTTCCACCCATCATTCCACACTTTGGAGATGGTAAAGTGCAAATTCAGCCCTTTGTTCCACCCCTTCTTAACATGCAGCCCCCTCCTCTAGCTGATCCTACTTCCAAAACACCCACTCGGCCAGTACCTTATATGCAGGACCCGGCTTTTCCTCACACATGGCATCATCAGCGGCCACTTTATCCTAGAAGTGGTATTGGGCCTCAGGGTTTTGTCAGACCATATTTTGCCCCACCTGCTGGCTTCATGGTCAGACCTCATGTCCCTGGTATTTCCCCATTTCTAATCGCTGATTCCATGAAAGTTATGAATCAACTGTATGTTCAAAATGTCTTGTAATTGTAAAACAGGTGCGCCGCCTGTGTACTTTCTCCCTGCTCCTCCCCCTGGCTCTGTTATGATTGCTCACCCGCCTCGCATTACTCAACAACCTACCACTCCTGTATCTCCAGAGCTAACACCAGAGGCATCTGATTTGAAGACTCGTATTCTAAAACAGATTGAGTACTATTTTAGGTAAAATCTATGCTTTTCATCTCATGGCTACAATTCATTTGTAAATCTTCTCGTTACACATTCAATGTTAATGTGTGAATACATACATTACCCAGAGTGGCTCATGTGTAGTACGAGTACGTGCATTGTGTGTAGTACCTTTCTTTTAAAGAGACCAACCAATCATACAAATTAATGTCTGCCACCTTAAATTCCCAACAATACTAAGGAACCTTACCATTTCAGTCTTCTAGTCAACTATTCTATCTCCCTATCTAGAACTTTACTTATGGAATTAGCAACTATAGTCTCTCTAGATACTAGTTAAAGTTTTTATTTTTTTTTTCTTTCAATCCATTCATCACTTGATTGACTGATCTCTAGTAGTTTGTGGCACTCCACCAATAACTATCATTTATGCCACCTGTTAGGATCATTCCAATAAGATAATACACGCAAACTACACACTCAAAAGAAAAGTAAGAGCACAACAATTCATGTGGAAAAGCCCATGTTCTAAAACCACACTCCGCTATTTTGACGAATGAGTACAAGAAAAGAGACTTATTCTGAACTCGCGTGCTTTCCAAAACCCACTCACACCAAACCCTATAGGCCAACCCTCTATTTATGATAAACACTAATCTTAAACTAACTAGGCTTACTATCCTTAATATGATAAGAATTAGTAGCTTTCGAACAATTTAATAAGAAACAAATCTTTAACTCTATTTGTTTTCAGAATACAAATTTTAATCTTATTTGGCTTCCCAAATTTAAGGGGATTAGGGACGGTTAACCCAACAAATCCTCCTTCGATACGAATCCCTGAACACTTCGACAACATTAGAGAATGAGATCGCTTCTTGGTCTTCTTCACCACAACATCTTGTTTATTCACCCGCACTGCTTTTGATCCAATCATAAAGGTTATATTCATTCTTTCTTCCTTTAAGAATAAAATCATTCTTTCTTCCTTTGGTTACTTTTCATGTTTTCCCTTTTCCAATGAATGTGTACCCTCATGATGCCAGCGCACTAGTAAAAACACATTTCTTGAGGCATTTGGTACATATCATATGTTAAGGACCTTCTTGAATGCACCACTTTGGAGCTTTAAATGAACAGTTTCAACTCTATGAACTTTCATTTTCTCATTGTTCCCCACGGTGATATAGCCAAATCCTCCATCAATTTGCAAAGTATCAAATAATGCTTTGCATATGTGAATCGAAGTAGCAAAATCAATCACCCCCTCTAATTTATTCTCTACTGAATTAGAAACTATTTCACTAGTAGCCATCAAATAATCTTCATCACTTGCAAAATTTAATGCATCGTCATCATATGTCGTATTGTTTACTTTCAATTGCTTTAAACTCTTCAAATCTTCTCGAAAACTAGGACATATGCTTTGGACAGGACCTTTATTGCCACAATAGTAGCACTGTACGTTGCCCATATCTTTATACCTCGGTTGAGATTTAGACCTTCCTTGTGGGTTATCCGCTCAACTGCCTTACTCCTCCTAGCAAGTGCATTATCAATGCATCGTGATCAATCATCTCCTACCATTTGTTATTTTCACACAGAGCTTCTAATACTGCTTCAAGGGTGAGAGATATCCTCCCAGCTATCAATGGTTGCTTAAAATACTTATACGAACTTGGAAGAGATGAAAACAAAATAGCCGCTTGATCTTCATCTTTAATTGGATCATTAACATTGGACAAATGACATACTAATTAATTGAAATTTGAAAGAGCTAATATGATCATGAAGGTTACCTCCATCTTCCAGCTTCAAAGAATACAACTCAATCCTCAAATTTAACCGATTAGCTAAAGAATTTGATGTGTAAATGCTTGCCAATTTCCCAAATTTCTTTAGGTGTTGTCTCTTTCATTACATGATACCTCACACTCTGAGAAAGTCCTAGCCTGATTGTACTTGCAGTTCTCTTTTGAATATAATTCCAAGTAATGTCGCTCATCCCCTCTGGCTTCTTTTTCTCCAAGGCTTAATCAAGTCCTTGCTGAATTAGTAGTTCTTGCACGGTAAGTTGCCACATCATGAAATCCGTCTTCCCATCATTTTAGAACATCAATCTTCAAATATCGTACATCCGCCATGTAACTATATGAGTTCTTAGAATCGACAACTTTCTTTCTTTCACTAGAACCAGATGTTAAGGATCTCTGAATCCGATATCCATTGTTCAGATTCAAGATAAGGGTGTTACCAACCTACTGAAAAAAATCAGCTTAATCAGACCACGTTTGAGCCTTCAATCGTCAAGTTGATCTCGACAGTGTAGTGCTGATTTTTGCAGAATTTTTCTAAAGCTTAGTCATTCAAAAGTTTTCTTGTGCGGCGATGGTCTCCTCCTTTTAACCCCTTAGGATCGCTACAATAAGATAACATCGCACACACAAAAGAAAAGTAAGAGCACAACAATTTATGTGGAAAAGCCCACGCAAAAAAAAACTCAATTCCACTATTTTGATGAATGAGTATAAGAGAAGAGACTTTTTCTCAACTCTTATGACTACCGAAATTCACTCACGCCAAACTCTAGAGGCCAACCCCCTTATATAATAAACACTAATCATAAACCATTTAGGATTACTATCACTAATATGACTAGAATTAGTAGCTTTCCAACAACTTAATAAGTAACAAATCTTTAATTATTTGTTTCAAAAATACTAATTCTAATCTTTTTAGGCTTCCAAAATCCAAGGGGATTAAGGGCATTTAACAGAAAACACCCAACACCTCCTTTGAATGTGTTGTTTGTTTCTGCTAACTGCAATGATTTTGATCGTTCCTGGTAGCCCTTCCTCTTAATGTCAGGGACCATTCAATTCCTTTTGAACCACATATACTAGAACTTCTACATTATTTAGATCGCATCTCCAATAGATTGTATCTACTAAGGTAGAATTTCCGAGTCTTTGTTTTTCTTCTAGCATCTGGTGTTATAATGATGAACAGTTTGCCCTCTTTTTGTCAGTGATGAAAATTTGAAGACTGATAATTTTCTGATTAACTTGATGGATGGTCAAGGGTGGGTTCCAGTATCCAAAATTGCGGAATTCAACAGGGTAAAAATTTCTGCTTTCATTGAATTTGATACTTGAAAATCTGGTGCTCTAGATTTTCAAGTCAATCACTTTAACTTCTGTATTGACATGTTAGGCATCTTATCGGTCCTTTTCTTAAAATAGAAGTGTTGAAATGTTAGCTTTCTGAGGAGGACGTGTTATAATTTATATTATGGACACATGGAACGGTGATTCACTTCTGTGAATCTGCTTAATCTCTTACTATGTATAAAAACATTTATCACAACTCTCTTTGAGCATTTCAATAAGTGTCGTTGTAAGTTTAATTCACTCGTTCTTATATTGGAAAACTAATTTACATAATAATCTATCCAGTTGTTGGTAGGTATTTTATATTCTTTTTGGGGCATTTTAATTGTATTTGTTCAGTTCTTGTGTTGATGTGCTCATTTTTTACTAGGCATCAAAATTTTTACATGCACTAATATAGTCAACATTCTTGTGGGACACTATAAATTGGTAACCCTGTTAGGTCAAATAAGCAAAAGGTAGCGCTGAAGACATTTGTAACCCACCTGGCTCTGTAAAGTAACATGATAGTTAAATTCATGATTATTCAAAACTTTGTTCTTTGTGGAGATTGATTTCATCGGGAAATCAAATGGGTACATGTGGGTGTATAACATTAGGTATACTACTTCATTGCATGTTGGTCTATTTAATATTCGCTCTGCTGATAGGTGAAGAGAATGAACGCAGATATATCTACAATACGTGATGCTTTGCTGAGCTCTGAAACTGTTGAAGTGCAGGTTTGATTCTGTTGTTTTTTGTAGTGTTTGTTAAGAACTTACGTTGGAAGATTGTTCTTGGATAATTCTTATAAGCATAGTGATTTCCGTCATATTTATTTTATTCAAGAAGCTTTGCTTTAGTGGTGTTTTCTACAACATTGGCTGATGTTTATGTGGTTTACTTGATGACTATTTAGGGTGATAAGATGAGGAAACGTGATGGGTGGTTGAAGTGGATCCCTCAAAATGGAGACCCTGGGCTTTATTCAAAGTCTGAGACAAATGAACCTCACTTACAGAATGTGAAGGGTGTCTCTAAGACCAGTGAAGTCCCCCAGGATGATGCAAGTGAAACAGTTGAAGGTATGTCAGTGTAAATCAAATATATGGAACTATGTGACGTAATTTAGCTTAACTAACCCGATATAGAACTGAATGGTGATGAAGCAGACCTTGATGGACTTCAAGCATCCGGTGAAGAATTCAGCAAGGGCCATGCTTTGCATAATACTGAAAACGCATACTGTGTTAAGCGCGAGGCTGAAGGCACTGAGATTCTGGCTGCTGATTTTGCAAATGCATTTATGATGGATGAGGAAATAGAGCACGAACGAAAGGCAAGAAAGAGCCAGTGTGCTTCAAGTCAAAGGTTCTGTTAGTTTCTTTCTTTCTTTTTTGTTTTCTTGTTTTTGTTTTAAAAGAATACTTACATTTTCATGCATATGTGCATCTTTTTAAAGTGTCCGTTTCATTTTTGACACTGGATCGTCTTTGAATACTCATTATTTGACAGGCGTGTTTGTTTTTTCAATATTAAGAACCATTATCTAGTGATTATTTTCTTGAAATATTGTGGCTCATACTTATTATGTCTTTGTGGATTGAGGAAGCCATTGTTTCAGAAACTTTTTCATGCCAAATCTTAATTTTTTCTGTTCTGCCCTCCATGAGCAGAATTGATAATGACGAAGAGGATACTCCGAGTGCCGTGGACATTGAGAAACTAATAATCGTTACTCAGGTGAAGCTTTTCAAAACTGATTTCATCTATCTTGAATTGTCTTTAATGCACGTTAAAAAGATAATTGTTTGCAGTTAAGGGAGGTAAACTCTCCAGTTGTTTTGGCCTTGTGCCTTTTAGATGTTAAAATTTTCAGTGATGATATTTGTTTGGTATAGACTGGCAGGGTTTCTGGGGGATCTGAAGCCAGTTTACAAGGAGCAAATGCTATTTCTAGCGAGCATGCTACAGCTATAGACGAAGGTCTTTATTTCTATGAGCAGGTTTGACTTATTCGTCAGTAGTACAGCGAGTTTGTCTGTTTGATCTTTTCTTGTGCATTCCATAACGCAACTTATCCCTAACTCTTTATTTTTTTTATGTTATTTTGTTCAGGAACTGAATACAAAGCCGTCTAACAATAGGAAAAGTAAATTGAATACTAATACAAGAGAACGAAACTGCCGTTCACTTAATCCTGATGTGGGCTCACCACAGTCAAGGCATCTGAGTATTTCAGTTGAAGAACCTGCAAATCCCAACTCAAAGTCCCGAAAGAAACCTAATAAAACCTCTAGCAAGCATCAGTACTCACAAAAGCAACGCTTTTTTTATAGCTTCAGGAACCATGGGAATGCCCGTAATTCGCATGGTGGTATATCTGAAAGTCCACCTAGTAATTCTGTTGGTTTCTTCTTTGGCTCTACTCCTCCTGAAAGTCACAGGTCATTATCCCATCTCTGTCTAAATGGGCATGTTACCTTATAAAAATTGAATCATCTATGCTGCTTTAAGGGATAGCACATTGAGGGCGAAGGGCTATATATCTGAGACATAAATACTCCTTAATTCAATATTTTCATCTTCCGCGGACTTGTTCAAATCAACATTTTTTGGACAGCATTCGGTCTTCAAGATTGAGCAGCTCACCCCATGGAATTCCTGCTGGCAGTAGTCCTCCAGTAGGCTCAGCGCCAAAACCTTTTCCACCATTTCAGCACCCAAGTCATCAGCTTTTGGAAGAAAACGGTTTCAAGCAGCAAAAGTACAATAAATACTTTTGTGTCATCTGGACCCAATTTTGTTTAGCCTTTTTTTTATATTCTTTTAAGCTAAATCTTGTGATTCAGGTACCAGAAGTATCACAAGCGTTGCTTAAATGATCGGAGAAAGTTGGGTACCGGCTGTAGTGAGGTAAGGTTTAAGTTTTTTTTGTTACCCGTGATTAATAAATGGAAATGAGTCATTGAAGAGAATACCGTGAGAAGGTTTAAAGGCAATTTGATGGGTTAGGGAATTAGACTAAAGATTTGTTTCAAGGAATGATAAAACTGAATCTATTTATTTCTCCTTTTTGTGGGTTCCTATCCAATGACATCAGCTCCTTTTTCTTTTCTTTGTTTGAAGAGCCTGTAGTTTTTGATTCCTAATTGTATCAGCATAGTTTGTTTCAGCAAAGACATACATTTCGTTCTGTTGGTAATGGTGAGGATGATGTTGCCCTGTGCAGGAAATGAATACCCTCTACCGATTCTGGTCTTATTTCCTCAGAGACTTGTTCATTCCTTCAATGTACGAAGAATTTCGGAAATTTGCATTAGAAGATGCAGCTGCAAATTATTATTATGGAGCAGAATGCCTTTTCAGGTTTTACAGGTAATGTTGTGCCCCCCCATCCTGATGTATATCGAAGTCTCTATTTTATTTCTCAATGTAGTTCGAACAAGCCTATTAGTAACAACATGCTCCATGAATTTTAATTTATTATCTTAATGTTTCAGCTATGGTTTAGAAACCGAATTCCGAGATGACCTCTACAATGACTTTGAACAACTAACGCTAGACTTTTTCCACAAGGGCAATCTCTATGGACTAGAAAAATACTGGTACAGTGCTTTGATGCATGCCTGTTAGATTCCTCGGTCGTACATGGAACTGTTGTCTTTACAATTGACAGCGGCATTATCCTTTGTTTCCAGGGCTTTTCACCACTACCGTAGTAAACAAGATCAAAAGTTAGAGATCAAGAAACGCCCAGAACTGGACAGGCTACTCAAAGATGAATTCCGCTGTCTGGATGACTTCCGTAGAGCAAGGGAGTTAAAAGACTTCAAAAGAGTAGAGCAATGAGTTAAGTAATGTCCCTTTTTTGTTGGCAAATGCTCACAATGAACTATGATCATGCATCAGTTTTGAAGGAAGAGTTTTGAAAGCTGAAACTACAAGAGAGCTGGCGCCTACATTCTCAATTCTAAAAACAGGCATTCTGTACATTATCATCTCAACGGGTGTTGTGCACTTGAAGATATTTACCGAAATTAGGCTGATCAGCTGGTTTTCTTGGATCGTGTAACATATGTATAGAGAAAAGAGAAAAGGGTAAAAAAAAAAAGGAAGAAAAATGAAGGGTATTTTTGAGGTCTGCAATTGTTAAACTAATAAGATCATTATGTTGTGTTCTGCTCCCTGCCTAGATTGTTTTTTCTGCTTTGCTAATTTTTTTCCTTTCTCAACTACAGCAGCATTCTAGATGAACAACATTATCAAAGTGTTGTCAGAAATATAATCTTTCTTCATTTTCAAAATTGAAATAGTCAACCATAATTTTTTTAAGAAGATCTCTGACTGCTTCAAGAGATTAATTGGTGTGACCGAGCTTAAGCCTGTGTTTAGAGATATGCGCCACCTTGTAGGTGAAAGCTGATAGATTTTTTAGCGGGGATTGATCTTCCAGGTAATTTCATATTCAGAATCCACAACCGTCACATTGAAATGTCATTCATCTTTGTCAGCTAACTTAAAAGCCAGATATAAGTTGCCGGTGGCCTATTGGCGTTGGTGGTTGTTTTTTATCCCCAAGATGAAAGGTTCGAGTTTTGGTGGTTGGATGCGTTTTTTTCTTCCTTTACTTCATAAGTCTGATAGATATATAATTGTTGATTATAATACATTGAATACCCTCTCTAATTAAACAAAAGTCTGAATATAAACTTATTGTCAGCGAGGTGGCCAATGGAATAAACATGCAATCTAGTGAAACTCTCCGTCATCAACTTTTCTTTTAAGAAATTGATAAATGTCTTTTTTGAATAGTCAATTATTTTGTTATTATATTCTTTCACAAAGAATAATTTTTTATTGCCTGAAAATTCAAATGATTGATTTTGACATGTCGCAATGAACTTCTATCTTTTACTATCGTCTGAAAGTTTATACAATTTTTTTTTGAACGCTACAAGGATTGTGACCAAGTGCTAAGAGTTGAAATTCTTACCTTCAAAAAAAAAAAAAAACTCCCTTTTGGATAATCTAAGGACACATCTATCTGAGAAATTTTTGGGTAGATTGAACATCACCAATAAAGAGACGTGACATGACATTTTGAAAAGTCAAAATGACACGTGGCGGCTTCTTATTGGTTGTGAATTTTTTTTGACTTTTTAACGCGCCACATGGCTGATCAAAATGACACATGACACCATCCCATTAGTGAGTCCATAGGTGGGGACTGTGTCCACCCAAAAATTTCTCCCATCTATTTCTATGTCATTTCAATTTAATTTGACAACATTCCTCCTCTTCAATCATACAAACTCCATCTCAAACAAGCATTATATTAAATTATATTAAACATCCATTCTTTGAAACTTATTCTAACCCATTCTAAGTTGCAGCATAAATCAGGAGTATACTATACATTGCCGATAATTATAAATATAATATTATTCGTTTAATCCTTATATCTATCACATTTCTCATTAATTGAATTTTCAATTTGTTTTCAAAACTGACCTCTCACTGCAAGTAAATTTAATTATATAATTGTTGCATCCGGACCTATGGGAAAGCGTGTCGTTGTAATCACTTACGTAAAGTTTTTATGATTAATTTCCGGTCAATATTCAGCAGCTTTTTGTAGTGAGGGATAGGTGATCGAAAAACCATCGCAAATTGGAAGAAAATTTCAGTAGCATTATACTCCAAATTTCAATAGCATCTTCTCCGCATTAAATATATTTGATTGGCATCAGCTTATTTTTAGACAGATCGTATGCCCTTAAGGCTGTGTTTGGTTTGAGAAAAGTGAGAGGGAATTGAAAATTAGAGGGAAATGAAAATTAGAGAGAAAATGAATTCCTTAAAAAAAATCATTTTATTTTACTCTTGTTTAATTTGAGATGAGAATTTTTACAGAAAATACTAAAACACTCTTTAATTTAAACAAATTTTTCATTTAGTTTTCCATCCCCAATTTTCTTTAAATCAAACAAATAATTCTTTCTAATTTTCCTTCAAAATTTCCTTTCCCTTAAATTTTTCCTAAACCAAACACAACCTAAGGGTGTGTTTTGTTTAGAAAAAATTTGGTGGAAAATAAATTTTTCATGGAATCCATCATATTTTTTTGTTTGGTTAGGGGTGGAAAATTCATAGGAAAGTAGCAAAACACTCTTTATTTTGTTATAATTTTTCAACTAATTTTCTGTTCCTTACTTTCTCTAAACCAAACAATGAATTTTTTCCCATTTTCCTCCAAATTTTTCTTTCCCTCAAATTTTATCTAAACCAAACACACCCTAAGGATTGGTTTAGGAAAAAATTGAAGGAAAAAACTTTGGTGGAAAATAATTTTCTCATAGAATTTATCATATTTTCTTTTGTTTGGTTAGAAGTGAAAAATTCATAGAAAAATAGTAAAACACTCTTTCTTTTGTTACAATTTTTCATATAATTTTCTCTTCCTTACTTTCTCTAAACAAAGCAAGGGATTCTTTCTCATTTTTCTCTAAAGTGTCCTTTCCATTATTGGAAAAGAAAATTTGAGGGAAAATGGATTTCCCATGAAATCCATCATATTTTTTCTTATTTGGTTAAGGATGAAAAATGATGAGAAAATGCTAAAATATTGTTATTTTAAACAATTTTTTCCCATTTTCTATCTAAATTTTCTATAAATTTTCCTTCTTATTTTCTCACAATTTTTTTCCCTATTTTCCACCAAATTTTCCTTAAACCAAACACAGCCTTAAAAAAACAATAAAAAAAATTAGTCTGGCCCAACTTTTAAACCGACAATATAAATTTTTTATGTTAGCTTATCCGATAGGATAGCTACGTCATGTATGCATCTCATTTACATTTTATAGGTTTGGTTGCTCTAGGCTTAGGTCTGGCAGCCTCTATTTCATCTTTATTTATTACTCCCTCTGTCCTCTTTTACATGTCACTTAACCGATTTTTTTTGTCCACTTTTACTTGTCACTTACCAATTTTCAATGCGTATTTAATATCAACAACTACCTTAAAATGTCAAATATTAATCACTTCATTATCATAATCAATAAAGAATACATTCCTCACCAATAATCATCTACCAATTTTACTTTTTGCACGAACTTTTTCAAAAAATTGTTAACCACCTACCTATTAAATTTTGAGTAGATCAAGATGAAATTAATACTAGTGGTTGAACAAATTTAATAAGTGTAGGTGGTTAATATTTTTTTTAAAAAGTTCGTGCAAAAAGTAAAATTGGTAGATGATTATTAATGAAGAATGTATTTTTTATTGATTATGATAATAAAATGATTAATGTTTGACATTTTAAGGTAGATGTTGATAATAAATACGCATTGAAAATTGTTAAGTGACAAGTAAAGTGGACAAAAAAATTTGGTTAAGTAACATGTAAAAAAGGACAGAGAGAGTAATCATAATTTAAATCGAATTTTATCCCTATCAATCAAATTAAATAAGTATGTTGAAAAAGTTTAACTCTTTAAAACTATATTTATATAAAAATTATTATGTTAATAATTTTAGATTTTAATTAATTTGTTTTATCAAATTAACTAAATCTACTAATATTTTATCAGATAAGTGAACCAAATTAACAAAACAAAATTTACTTTTTAACCTAATAAATGGATTAACTGTCTTAATTCATTTATATTATTTCAATTCAATAGATTATTTTTCATCAAATAAAGTTGTCTCATATAGTATTCTGATAGGTGCTTCATAGCAATGTTGTAAAAAGCTTGAGGCGGATAATATGCGTTTAACGATTAATCAATTAAATGAAGATTAATTAGACATTTAAATAAAATTATATATATATAGGGGGAGTTCCACTTGGAACCCTAAATTTGGCGAGAACTAAGAATTCAATCTTGGTTGTTGACGGAGAGAATCTAATGGCTGATGATGGTGGACAGGTGTCGTGTGTTGGGTGTTGGACACAGTGATGTGTCGTGTGTTGAGGGCAAAATGAGGAGAGTAAAAACACAATCTCTCTTCTCCCATACACACTCAAACCCACCTAAAGACAATCATCTCTTTTCAACAAATCCATTTTCTCTACCCAAAACCCATTTCTCTTTCAACCAAATTCATTTCTCCGTCCCCAAACCCATTTTTTAATCTTCAAATCTGTGTTTGTGTTGTGTTTTATTATTTTTAGTGTTGTTTCTCTATTTTACGTTTTGTACTTTGTGCTTTGTATTTAGTATTTTGTGTTTTGTGTTTTGTACTTTATTCAATATGGGGGTTGAATACTAAACATATGTTGAAGAGAGTTTTGGGTTTTCTAGTTCATATTTAGTACTTTGTGTTTTATTTTTTGTGTTTGGGGGTTGAATGCTAAACATACTTAAACACAACACACAAAAACACCCAGATACACAGAAAACCTAGATTTTAAACACACAAAAAACACAACACACAAAACACCCCGATATACTGAATAAAAAAACCCAGATTTAAAAATCCCAGAAAACCCAAAAAACACAACACACAAAATCCAGAAACCCGAAAAATCTAAAAAATCCAGAAAATACAACACACAAAACCCAATATACCAACCTAGATTTAAAAATTCCAGAGAACACAACACACAAAAGCCAGACACTCAGAAAACTCAGAAACACAAACACAAAACACAAAACACGAAACCCAGTATACCCACAAACCCAGATATACTGAACAAAAAATCCAAATTTAAAAATCCTAAAAAACATAACACACAAAACCTAGATATCCAGAAAACACAACTCACAAACTCAGTATACCCACAAACTCAAAAAGTACAACAACAACACGCAAGAGAAAGTTTGAAACTTTAGTGTTTCAATGAAGATGAGTTGAAGGTATAAAATAAGAAGGATAAGTTGATTAAATCAAAGGATGTCCGCACAATCTTTCATCTTTTATCAAACAAAGGAAATAAAATGAAATTCATATATATTAGTTTTAATTTGTTTCATTTTCTTTTGTCCTTAATTTTTTTATCAATTGAGAGTTGTTATGTTTCGCGTAGAATTTAAAGTACTACGTAATGATTCATCATTATCATTTATATATATTTTTTATTTTCGAACGCTGATATGATGGGTCAAAATATCATTTAACATATGAGAAAATGTCTCTATTTGAAATAATTTATTTATTCTCAATTATATGTCTATTTTATTTTCATTAATATAAATAAAATGGTCAATTCAAAAAAGTAAAATAAACAAAATGACTCACTAGCAGCCCTCACTTATATTCTTACACATGCAACAATTCATTTTTTTTTAGATTTGTCATCTTATCATTAAAAAATGAAAATAAAATAAATATATGAGTAGCAGAAACATTTTTCTCAACCTCTTTCCCCAAAGTGGTATATACTAATTTGTTTTACTGTTTGAGGATGAATTCGCATTCCATTTTCAGAATGGCTGACGACAGAATCGGCTCCTTATTTATACACACGCACGCATTGTCCCTTCCTATGAACATACAAACATTCTCACTCTCTCGCTGCATTGCTTTCAACTCTCGACATGTCGAGCTGGTGGACTTCCCGACGAGCAATTGAAGCTGCCAACCAGGTA
>NQLW01000056.1:1052787-1055016 GCA_002312845.1 Kalanchoe fedtschenkoi
CGATGAACTGCTTCCGACTTCTTCATTCGGTTTGTAGCCATATCGTATAGAGTGAAAAATTCCTTTATATGGGGGTAGCTAGATTCAAGCAAGCATTCCAGCGAAACGATCCTTTGACAATGGGCTCTGCCCAACACTGGGACTGACTTTATACAGAGAGAGGAAAAGGAGCAATCCAAGCTCTTTTTGAATCGGATATTGGATAGGCTAAGCTAGGTGTAGCCCGCTTTCTCTACGGTTTTGCTGAACTTGTCAAGCCCGGGGGCCCTTTTGGGAATTTTTTATAATGATAGATTATGGGATAACACTTTCGAAGGCTGAAAGGGATGGCATGGGTTAAGCATCTGACTCTGGACGTTCGAGCTAAGTTATTTAATTTAAGAAGGGTCTTCTCCTAAAAATTCATTGGTAATATTTTTTACAAATCTCCTCCTTAGAGCGCCCTGTAACCCTACTCTGAACGCCTTAAAGCACTCGTCAAGTAAGATAAGGTACCGGGGGGGATCCTATTTACCTCTTCAATGGCAGCACAAAACGAGATTTTAAAAAGAAGTTGGGTACGATTGAAGGTTCCCATTTGAGTATGATTGTTCGATATAACGAGTATACCCATGATCGGGCTACCTTATATAGGCATCACATCTTCCTTAGGCCAGAGGGAATAGCGAAAGTCAGATGCTTTCAAGCCCGTAAGTTGGGATATTTAAACTCCTCTTTGCCCTAAGTAGGTGAGAAGTAGGGTCTTTCTAACACGAAGGCTGGGAAGTAGGAATCCTATCACTTATATAGGAATTCACGAATGGTGACTTCCCCTTTGGGACTTCCTTAATCAACTTCCTTTCGGAGCACGAGGGAGATGATCCGCTGTCTCTTGTTGACCGGCTCTAGCAGTTGTCCCGCTTCTTCCTCTGGAGCTGACATAAACTCATCTTCTTGAATGGCAAGGCTTGATCTTCCTTATTTGTAGTACAGTTCGGGAAAATGAACTCCTCTTGAAAAGCCTATTCCTTATTCACGCTAGAGGTCTTGATGTGGAATTAGCTCATTGATTGTGCAGTCCCTCCGGTTCGTTAATCCGTCTTCCTTGATACGCCGCTGCTTTGGGCTTCTTCTTTCTAAGGCATTTACGCGGATAAGGAAAGGAAATTGAGCCGCCTCTTTCTCTTAGCTGCACTTGAGTCGCTTCTCTCGCGATACCTAGACACAGGTTAGAATATGCTCGACTAAAAGGATCCGTAGGAGAAGGACTCGGCTTTCTCCCTTCTATCTTTCTTCCAGCGGCCGCAATTGAGTAATGAAGAGGACTTATTCTCCTAGCAGTAGCCCGGTACGGGCGGTAACTGTGGTCCATAGCCAAGACCTCAATACGGGGCGTTCTTTAAAAGCCGATCAAAGCTCCAAACAGTGCTTAAGCCTTACCTAAAGTCTTTAAGTCATTTGTTACAGTTGTATCAGAACCCCCGGAAAGGGCCGATTTCTAGGCTTACTTGAGTCGGGCGCAGGGAGTTTTCCAATCTCCAAGGTCAGCCGTCAACCCCTACTCTCATGAATTAATATCCGGACTAGCACAACAAGCTGCGGGAAATAGGTTGAGTATCTGCCCCCTGTCTCTTACTCTACTTTCTCCTACTCCGTTTCATAAGTTTACTTTTTAAGAAGTCTCAGAAGAGTATTGAGGAATGCGCGTTCACGTAAAAGATCCACTGCTAAGGCAACTAGCTATTCTTCGGCCGGTTCCCCTTCCTCCGATCGTGCAAGTCAGAAGAAGAGGGCGAAGTGAAAAACGCCGATCCGGGGACTTGCTTCGGCAAAGAAAGAATCCTAATAGTTAGAAGGTTACGGGGTATTCTCCCAAACCTGGAAGTTCGGAATCCAGAACCGGGGACCAAAGCTCCCAAGCCAGCCGAGCCTTCAAATGCTTCGTCAGGGGAAAGGTTTGTGAATCCCAACTCTCAAGCAGTCAATCACAAATAGAGTCTCAGAGCTGCGGGCTATAAACCAAAGAATAAAGACTCTGACTTCGTTCCATAAAAAGAAAAGCCGGCTAAGCTAAGTTCCAAAGATTCACTCTATTCAGCAGGACGGAATACCTAAGTAAAAAATTGGGTTAGAGATACATATGAGTTGATAATATTCGTTTTAGGAGAAGAAAATCAATATATTGCTTATGTAGCTTATCCTTTAGACCTTTTTGAAGAAGGTTCTGTTACTAACATGTTTACTTCCATT
>NQLW01000565.1:3409-28022 GCA_002312845.1 Kalanchoe fedtschenkoi
TCAGTCTAAAGGCTTGTATAATTCAGTGACATCTGAGGTCTTTGCAGCCCCTACAATACCACAAGTTCCTGGTTCAACTTCTTCCCTTACTTGGCATCCTAGGTTTGGTCATACTCCTTTACAAACTTTACAACACATTCCTGGTCTACAACTGTTATCTACTCTTTCCCATATCTGTGACATTTGTCAATATGCAAAACAAAAAGATTACCCTTTCCTGTCAGCCATTCCAAGTCTGTTTTTCCTTTTGATATTGTGCATTGTGACATTTGGGGACCTTACAAACATGAGACTTACTATGGTTACAAGTTTTTTCTGACATTGGTGGATGATTTTAGTAAATGTACTTGGGTATACCTTCTTAGAAATAAATCAAATACCCTGAGTATTTTCTCTACTTTCTATTCTTATGTCCATACCCAGTTTTCTACAAAAATAAAAATACTCAGGACAGACAATGGTACTGAGTTCACTAATTTTTCTTTTCAAACTTTTCTTTCATCTCATGGAATTTTACATCATAGCACTTGTGTAGAAACTCCTCAGCAGAATGGTCAGGCTGAAAGAAAACACCAACATCTTTTAGCCGTAGCTAGAGCTTTGAAATTTCAATCTCAAGTGCCAATGAAATTCTAGGGTGAATGTGTCCTTACAGCAACATATATTATTAACAGAATTCCTACCAAATCCTTGTCTTTCAAATCTCCATTAGAGGTACTATTTGGTGCTGCTCTTGCCCTTTCTCATCTCAAGATTTTTGGTTGTTTGTGTTTTGCAACAACCTTAAAATCTAACAGAGATAAGTTCAGCTCCAGAGCTACTAAATGTGTCTTTCTTGGATACCCTTTTGGTAAAAAAGGATACAAACTCTACTGTCTAGAAACTCAAAGACTCTTTGTAAGTAGAGATGTTGCATTTGATGAAACAATCTTTCCTTTTTCTAATAATTTTCATACTTCAGAGGTTTCCCCAAATCCCACAACTGTCATTGATCATTATGAAAATCATACTCATTCCATTTTACCCACTTCCCAGAAAGTTTCTGAATCTGTTATTTCTCCAAAAGTTCCCATAAACAGTAAAGTTCCTGTTACTGTTCTTATAAACTCTAAAAAATCAGGAACCTTGCCTTACTCTTCATCTTCCACCTCAGAGCCAACATCCATTCACTCCTCATATATAGGAAGGATCAAACGATGTCGTTTCATATGGCTTCAAACGCAATACGCGCCTTGAGCAAACGACACCATTTGATCTCCCCTGCTCTGTCTTTGCCTCTGTTTCTCTCCCGACTCCGATTCTTCCTCCTATATATATATGAGCTCCCCTCATTGTAACAGAATTATTGAGTTTTGTTCATCAATGGAGAAGAGCTTTATTTACATCTTTGTCAAAATGCTCAAAGGTCTCTCTATACGACCTTGATCGCAACACCTGCATCTAGAGACAATGTTAATGCTTTTTGCTGAATGAAATCGCTGGTCAGAGCAGTACCATGTACCTCATCTTCCATAAAAACTAACTTATGCGCCTTGGGATAAGCTTGAGTCATATTCTCTCCTTGTTGTGTCTTCTCACAATTAGACCTTCTGTGGTTTTTCTATATTCGTTTGCTGAGACTAAGCCACTCTTTGATTTTGTACATGCAAGTTTATCCTCTTCATGCGAAAGATTAATACTCAATAGTTGGTCTTTCGCATGTTGGGGAATCATATTTATGATCGCAGTTCTGGAATAGTTAATACCTCTCGGATGGTGTAGTTCCTCTCCATAAATGGGAGTCTTTCAATAGCTGAGGAACACCACATCGATCCCCATATCATTAAGACACCCTGACCAGTTAGTTAGAAGGATTGACTCACTTCGAATCTCTTGTATGATTGGAAACAACACCTTCCATGATGTATAACCATATTTAGCTATCATGAACTGAGCCACTGCAAAAAATTTCAAGCCGTTTTTATGTGCAAGGATTTCATGACTAAATGGAGCCTTTCGAGATTGAGGCCTCCTTGCTCATACCTAGGACACATTCACTCATAACCTATTCAACGTCTCCTTCTTTCTACCCCTACATCACAAAGGAACTTTGTCAATAATTTTTTCAACCTATTTAGAGCCCCTTTCGGCACCGCTATCACTGCTGACATGATGTGAATGAGAAGAGAGGTGAGGAATGCTTGGACAAAAGTCTGCTACCCGCGCTGATAAGCCTCTTTTTCCATCCCGCAAACTTGTCTTTGAACTTTAACGACGTGAAGAAGGCGCTTAGACGGCGTTTATTTGAGTCTTATACGGCGTTTTTGAAACGCCGTTTAAGTAACCGCCGTATAAACTCAAAGGTTTCAAACGCCGTCTATATTTAGACATTATACGGCGTTTTTGACTACTAAACGCCGTTTATATATATAGTTATATACGGCGTTTTGTATTAATAAACGTCGTCTAGGTTTAACATATAATACGGCGTTTATTATCCATAAACGCCGTATTACGCTTAGATTATATACGATGTTTATAACAATAAAACGCCGTATATAATCTAAGCGTAATACGGCGTTTATTATCCATAAATGTCGTATTATACATAAATCTAGATTTTTCTATTTTAATTTAATGTTTTACTTAATTGAATATAATCAAATTCTGATAATTAATCAATTACATATCAATATTACCGATTTTAATTGATTTTTTTTTTGTAAATAATTGCAAACAATTATAAGCAATTTTATTATTTTAATCAATTTTATACTTGAAAACAAAAATAGTAATTTTATTAATAATTTTAAAATTAAACAAACAAAATACTGTTCCCAAATTATCTGTCAAATATCAAAAACCGCCCATAGCTTGATGATGCTCTAAAGCGATCCGAGCCATAATGTCTTGAACTTCCAGTAGTTGTTCTGGGGTATATGGTTGCTGGCCGAATGGAAAAACCTACACATAGTAATTAAAATGATATTAAGTCATTTTATATAAAATAATGAAACTTTAAAGTAATATCGTTAAGACTGATCTCTACTTACATCTTGAAGGTCTTCCATGTGAAAATTATTACATTGAGATATATGTGATATTATGTCATACATAAATCGCATGACATAATACCCGCATGCCTTATGATCTTGCTGTTGTGGACCTACATAAAACATGGAAATATATTTTAAAATGTTTGAATAAAACATTAGAACATTAAAATAAAAATAAAAATAACATCCAAAGAGGGAAACACATACAAATAGCAATTTCCATTGTGTGTTTTTCAGGCACCCGCGATCTCTAATGCCACCAGCTTCATAGTATTGACGCAACCCTCTACAAATTCGAATAACTATAATGAGTATGAAATTTAGTAATATATTACACATTTATTTTGAAAAAACCAAAAGCGTCACTTACCAATTCACCATACGAACCACGTCTGCCATCTCGCCCTTAAGTTCTAGGGACATGCTGTCCAAATAGTACACAGTATTCATCCTTGGAAATATGACTTCCAAGGTCCAATGAAACCTACATGCGAAGAGCAGACATTATGTGAGAAATATATAATTGACTTCAACTTAAAATAGAAAAAAACATATAATGAATAAATAAATAACATTACTTCTTAATGTTTACGTATGGAGGAAGGAGCATATATTCTCATTGCAGCCTGGCACTCTCATCCTCATGGACAACATCTCGCGCCTCTGCTCCACATCATCTTGAACTCCACCACCCGTGGTGAAGTTCGGGTTAAAAAAACCGACCTTCAAGCCAGGTCTGCGCTTGTTCCTTATCCATGACCATAACCAACTACAAAAAAAATAGTAATCACATTAGTAATATTTTAAGTTACATATTAAACTTAAATTTTAAAATTTTGTAAGAAGACGTACCTGATGTATGCAAGCACAGTGGGTGCGCCGGCGGGCTCCATCAGCAATAGATCATCAATGGAGAATTTTTGAAATTCTGCCATAAAGTCTGCTCCTAATATATCAATACCAACATATATTAGAATTGAAGCAGTGGCAGTCATCCCCTCCCCAATGACCCTCAACTCCTCCAATGCATGAGTTGTCCCCCTCAACTTGTCTTTAGGATCTCTCTGAGAGTCCTTCCATTCTGACATATTTCGATCTATTGCCTAACACAATTGATCAAAAATCATTTAAACGCATATTTTTAAATCAAATGAAATGAATATTCATACAAACTTATTTGAATACTTACCTCAGTATCGAAACTGATAAGATCTCTCGGCCAGGCAGCAGTTTTCTTCAAAGCATATGGCGCAAAAATAAAACCGAGGCGATAATTGGAAACAGGAAGCACGGCTTCCTCCCACAAAACCATCTCGATGAACACCTTAGCGTTCATCGGATCAATCAACTTGTAGTCCACCACGTTCCCTGGTAGGACTCTTCCAATGGCGGACGCTTTAGCAGCTTCGTTTGGCGGATGTCCTACATTAACGCTCAGGAGACATCTCTTTCCCGCCTATCAAAAAAAATATAATGTTATTATTATAACTGATAATAATACACAAATAAATTATGTTGAAAATAAATACCTGTGGAATATCGCTAAACAGATCTAGTGGTGAATTTGGAATCCGATATGCAGTCGGAGATCCAATTCCTAAATCTTCCGGCCACATGTTGAACTGATCATCATTGAGGTCAAACGCTTGTGGCTGATAGATGTCACTAACCCGCTGGCTTAATCCTGGATATGGCAGCGACTGCGACTGCGACATGACGTGCGCACGCATCTGCTCTTAATTTCCAAAATATTTATAGCCCTTTGTAGTTTTCTTTGTGTTTAAGAAGTCTGAGGGAATGACCTGCTTCCCTTTACCACGGACTCGACCAGGGCGGTCAGGCTGGGGAAAAGCCGCGGCCAATATATCCGTCTTCCCACTCGGCTGAAATAAACTCTGACTCTGCTGATTTTTCAGCTCCTCCTATAAAATAAAATAAATCATTGTAAAAATGAATATAATAAAAAAATTAGAAAGTAAAAAATAAAATAAAATAACTTACAATCTTTCTTGCAACCTCGCCAACTTCGGGAGTGACCCAATCTTTGCTTCCAAGCTTCACTCGGCCATACATCGAAGTCTCCGAACGATCAAACTCACGCCCTACTACCTCCTCTTCAGGCATTCCTTCAGCTATCATCTGTTCTTTAAGACGACGCTCAGCCAACTTGTATCCAGCCCTACCCATTGTGTGTGGGTATACATTGCTTCTAGCACGCACACTTTGTTCTCCCGACCCTTTAAAAGAGAATCAGCCTTTTTTTCCTATTCACGAATTCTTTCCATTCCTACATATTCAAAAAGAAATAGTTCAAATAAATGATGAATAAAATTAAAAACATCGACATAAATTAAATCAATACAACAAAACCAACCTCGCGGTTAATGAAATTGTAATCCTCGAATGGGTCCTCTCCCTTCTCAATGTACATCTTGTTCAATTTGGATATTCAATCCCTTCTTGCCTTTCCGGCTATTCTCAATTCCTGCTCCTTGCGATCTTCAATCCCGGTGAATGCTTTCTGAAAATTAAAAAAGAAATTAATTTATCAGTTTCATATAACATACGACATTTTATAAATTTAACACACTCAAATATTACCGTCATGGAGTCCCAAATGTACTCTTTGAACCTCTTGTCCACTCTCCGCCAATCTTGATGTGTCGTCAACGACACCATTTTGCGGGCGTTCAATCCGAGTTCACTCCGGAACATCTTCCCATTTTCTCCAATCGGATCATCATATTTGTCTCACGTAACGTGAAGACGCTCTCCTTTCGACCGCAACTTGACTAATTTTGACATCTTCACTGTTCCGCGTCGACCTTTCTTTCTGCCCTCTTCGGATCCATCATGACGGATCTCACCGCGCCTCCCATGTTCATCACTGCTCGACATTATGTGGTGTCATACCCAATAATAAATTGTTAATGGGTAAATACAATCCGAACAGCAAAACGACAAATTAACACTCAACAACAAAAAACTGTAAACGACAAATTAACACTCAACAACAAAAAACAGTAAACGACAAATATAACTTTACAAATCGTTTTCTATTTTAGCATGAAACATCCTTTTCCCGGAAGCTAACAACAACAGAAAATATGCTGGAAAGCATCATAATCATACCATAACCGGCAGCCAACAACAACTAAATTCAATTATTCAATGTAAATAAGAAACATGTATATGTATAATACGAAGAAAACGTCATAATCGTTACCTTAGTAAGAAAAATCGATGCTGAATTGATCACTTAAGCGGTGGTTGAAGCTCAAAGTAGGCGGCTCTCGTTCGCTGGTTAGGTTTCCCGATCTGAGTTTAGCCGATTAAGTGAAGATGATAAGGCTTATACGACATTTATAGAACACAAACGCCGTATAAGTTACTAAACGCCGTATAAGCCTTATTTAATACGGCGTTTATTTGTTACAAACACCGTATAAGTTAATTTAATAAAATATTTGTTTTTAATTTTTTCGTACATATACGGCGTTTGTACATTATAAACGCCGCATAAGGTGATGAAATTTGTTAATTATTTTTACGCGCAAATTTTGGTCGAATTAAAAATTCAAAAATTTATTACTTCTACGGCGTTTAGGAGAAATAAACGCCGTATAAATTAATATTTTAATTTTTTTTAAAAATTTCATTCGAAACGAAAAACTGTATGAATACCACCTTCGATTTTCATTCAAATATTTACTTTTAACACATAAATTTATTATTAAAAAATAAAATTTATAAAAGAAATTACAAAATTTTGCAAAGTAAAAAACTTAAAAAATTAACAAAATTTCATATTTGTATCCAAATACTCTCACTATGATTTGTTCTTTGACAATATGCATATGCATCATCAATATGTAAGTCAGAACTGGGTACCCTCGATATCACAGGAACAATATCATCATCAATGGGGGATTCTTCTGTCATATGCTGCTTCATTCACTACGATGGAATAAGTTGGGTCGATAAGGTCAGTCACATAAAAAATTTATTTCGCTTGCTCCGTAAGAATGAATGAATCATCCTTATATCTTTGACGCTTGGTGTATATTAATTTAAACCCAAACTCATCATCACGAATGTACCGGTTGTTCGCCCACCAGCATTTGAATACGGGTATGCGCATGTGAGTGTAATCCAATTCCCAAATTTCTTCTATAACTCCAAAGTATGATTGATCTTCAACAGAGGCCAGAGTGACACCGCTGTTTTGCATCACACTTCTCGAATCTTGCTCTCTGGTGTAGAAACTGTAGCCGTTGATGTCATACCCCTGATAACTCAGTACTTGGATAGGAACACCGCGACCGAGCCACCTTAATTGTTGATCGACACTGTCTTTGTCTGTATTTAAAAGAAAACCTATTTTCCGAAAAAACCAACCCGAAAATCTACGCTTATGCTCAGTCTGCACCCAATGATCACCATCACCACTACGATATTGTGACCGTAGCAAATTAAGGTGCTCTTCCACAAAGGAATCATGATCTCCAAATTATTTAAAATGTAAAAATGTGCCATAATTAAATCTTGATTCCACGGATGCTTCGTCTCCTGCCCAATATGACCATAACCTTCAACATTCTTTACGAGACGAGGGATGAACACACCTATTGCATCTGTGTTTCCGAAATACGTCGTGCAAAATTCAATAGATTCCTCAGCAATGTATCCCTCCACCATGCATCCCTCTGGCCTGAATCGATTCCGAACATATCCTTTCATGACCTTCATGCAACGCTCAAATGGATACATCCACCTCATATATACTGGACCACACTCTCTGATCTCTCTCACCAGGTGCACCACAAGATGAACCATTACGTCGAAGAAAGAAGGCGAAAAATACATCTCCAATTCACACAGGGTGAGCACAATATGTTCCTGTAATGGATCCAATGAATCACAACTTATCACTTTACTGCAAATCGAGTTGAATGCCGCACATAGCTTTGTGATCATGAGCCGCACTTTTTTCGGTAAGACTCCTCGTATGGCGATTGGAAGTAATTGTTGCATTAGAACATGACAATCGCGTGACTTCATGCACATTATCTTCAGGTCCTTCATAGAAACGAGACTTCTGATATTTGATAAGTATCCATACGGAACTTTAAGATCATGAAGACATTTGCAGAATGATTCACGTTCTCTTCGAGATAGCGTGTAACTAGCAGGTGGTAAGAATGTCTGATTACCGATAACTTGGGGAGCCAGTTCCTTTCTTATTCCCATCTCTACCAAATCAAGTCTGGTAGCAAGCCCATCTTTGCTCTTACCTTTAATATCAAGCAATGTTCCGATCAAACTCTCAGCGATGTTCTTCTCCAAATGCATGACATCTATGCAATGTCTCACCTGTAGACTTGACCAGTACTGCAATGTAAAGAAAATTGACTCCTTCTTCCATGAACCGTTGTTTGTCGATTTCGTCATCTTTCCGAAAGATATCTCGATGTCTTGAACTTTCGATGAAATGTCATCACCTGTCAGAATCGCAGGCGCATGTCTGTGTTCTGTCGATCCATTAAATTGAGCATTCTTTCCTCGATATGGGTGTGAACGTGGAAAAAATCTTCTGTGACCGGTGTAAACAATTTTACGGCAGTGTGACAATCTCAAAGAATCTGTGTCTTCCTCACATACCGGGCATGCTTTGCATCCTTTGACACTTTAACCAGATAGATTTCCGTAAGCAGGAAAGTCATTGATCGTGCAGAATAGCATGGCTCGCATCACAAATGTTTCATTCTTGTGTGCATCGTACGTCTGATGTCATTACCGGGTTGTTTCGGGCCAGATATCATGAGAGTCAGCATCATGTATTTTCTTTTCATGCACAATGATGGAGATAGATTGTAAACCATGATAAGGACAGGCCAAGTGCTGTGTCTGCTGCTCATCTTTCCAAACGGATTCATACCGTCGGTACTTAACGCTAACCTCAGATTTCTTAGATCGTTACCAAATTCTGGATATCGAACGTCAAATTGCTTACACTTATTTGAATCGGCCGGGTGACGCATGTTTCCATCTTCAACTCTCTTCTCTGAGTGCCAAACCAGCAATTCTGATTCTTCTGAATTTGCAAACATCCGTTTGAATTTGGAATTACCGGGAGGTACCATAAGACCTTCACAGGTCCGCATTTGACATTCTCTCCGTTCACAGTTTTCTGCTTAAGTCGTAATGTACCGCACTTCGGGCACTCTGTCATATTCTCGTAGGCACCTCTGTAAAGCACACAATCATTTGGGCACGCATGTATCTTTTTGTACTCAATACCCATTGGACAAAGCATTTTTTTCTACATCATAAGTTCGTTTCGGGAGCTCATTTGGTTCGGGAAGCATCTCGCTGAGTAAAGACAAGAGACCCATGAAAGATTTGTCACTCCAACCGTATTTGGCTTTCAGATTGTACAACTTCAGCATTCTGGATAATTTACTGAAACGTGTGCATCCCTGATACAGAGGGGTGTCAGCATCGTTCTTGACTGCTTCGAATAATTCAGTATTTTCTTCATTATCGGCAGCTAAGTGACCATTCAGCATTGTACTGAAATCATCATCCTCATATATGTCATCAGCGTTTTCCTCTATATGTTCAGCTTCTACAGGTTGAGACCCGCCTAATGATTTACCGTGTAAGTACCAGACAGTGTATGATGCGTCAATACCGTAAAGGCGAAGATGACGGTCTAGTTTTGCAATAACGATCATACTTCCATTCCCGCATTTAATACAGGGACAACGAACCTTGTCCGTGCCTTGCTTCTCACAATATGCTTTGGCAAACTCACAAAACTCTCGTAATCCGACATTGTATTCCCGGCTGAGACGACTTGATTTCATCCAATTTCGATTTGTCATTCTTTATACCTGAAAAAAACATAATAAAAAAGTCATATATATATATATATATATACAAATAATAAAATTAATACGGCGAATATATAAAATCATACATACTTGTTTAATATGACCAGTAATCACGTTGAAAACTGAATTATGAAACCAAGAACCGTTAAACACTATAATATATATACAAATTCAGGTAAGGGAAAGTCGAAACAGACTAGGAGTAGGATTACTAGGATACGGCGTTTTGTCATTAAAAACGCCGTATATACTGTACACATAAGACGGCGTTTTTGTTAGAAAACGCCGTAATAGTTACACAGGATTTATACGGCGTTTTGTAGTAGAAAACGCCGTACAAAGTCTTATACTTAAATGGCGTTTGTGTATATAAAATGCCGTTTAAGTTATATAGAACTTAAACGGCGTTTATTATATATAAACGCCGTTTAAGTTGAAGACTTTATACGGCGTTTTTTTAGTAGAAAACGCCGTTTATACTTTATACGGCGTTTTATCTAATTAAACGCCGAATATAGTCTAAACAAAAACGTCGTAGTTCTGTTCTTTAAACTATATACGTCGTTTTATACCCTTAAATGCCGTATATAGTTTAAACGCCGTATAAGAGCTGCTTTCAAAACGCCGTATTTAAACAATAATGTGGTAGTGTTTAGAAATTAGCCCTTTCAAAGCATCCTATTCTTGGTCTTCCTTTAAAGAGCAGAGCCCCCAAATATGTCGTCAGGAGTGAAGCTGGGCTACAACTAGTTACTCTGCAAATAATTTGGCGCTTGTTGAATTGGTGTACTCTTGCTGAAGAATATTTTTGTCTTACTCGGATTGAATCGATGCCGGCAACTTGCCCAAAACATTCTTGTTGTACTCATGAGCCATGAGTTATGGTGCACCTTCACTCTTGTAGCTTGAGCCACATCCTTTTCATGCCTGGTAAATCTAACCAGATCTTTACGGGCAATTCTAGCACTCATCTAATATATCTTTGTTGAGTGTGTAATTTTAGATTTTTTTTTTGTATGCTAGCTCTAGGGCTCATCTAATATATTAATGACGAGTATGGTATTATATGGTTTGGGTATTATATTATACTCATTCAACGTATTATTGACTACGTTTACAGAGGGACAACATAATTGATTGATGGTTCGAACTTAGAGATATAGATATGATTGATCCCTAATTTGAGCCTGGTCTGGCGCTGGCTAGACATAAATCTCATCAAAGTAATTTGTGAATGTATCCACATGTACTTTGAGTTGGATTTGAGGTTTTAGAGTTTTTATGGTTTTATCCTCTCAAGCCAAATAAAATAGATCCCCATTGTTGGTCCTCCTATGAGGATGTCCCTGTTACTTGAACTTGATCTTGCAGAAGAAAAATTTAAACAAATGATAATCTGACCTGAGTTTCCATGATATGTATTACGATCACTTGTAAATTAAATAAAGTTATTATCTCCAACTCGCAATTATGAGGGTTTCTCATTTCGGCCTCTGTTGTGTAATTAAATTTCTAATTTAACTTAAAACTAAATTTTCCAATTCACAAATCTGAATCCAACATTAATTAAATTTGATCATCACAATGTTAATATTAAAAAATTTGATAGTAGGACATGGAAAAATATTTAATTACTTTTTGGATTCCATAAAAAAGTACGACTGAACAAATCTGTTAAAAATTTCTAACCCACATTTTATGAATCCATAAATCCTTCATATTGTAGATTGCAAAAGTTAGTTTTAGATAACATTATAATTCATGTAACTACACATAGAGGTAAAAAATGAAGAATGCCCCCAAATTATAAATTGAGGAAAGTTACACCTTTTAATTTTAAGTGTTGGTAGTACAGATCATGTTTTAGTAATTTGTCTTCTGTCTTTGATGCTTATCTCCCGAAAACAACTGTTCAGAAAATAACCTTTGAGCATATTGAACCATACATGAAGTTTCCTCTTATTTTAATCTCAATATTTCTCTCTAGCAAAGGAATGTCGGCATTTATTAGAAATTTTTATCAATATTGGAAAATATTGATAAATATTGGAAAACATCTATGGTCATTTTCTTCCATTTATACTATTGATCATCAATCCTTTTGAAATTTCATGTGACAATCAAGTCTAAATTGAGTGCTAAAGTTAACAAGTCTCTCCTCACTTTCCGATGAAGTTTCTTGCAAAGTAAAGAGGGTGAGACCTATAGAGCCAAGAAGGTGAAATAGTGACGATGCATGAACAGAAAAAGTCAAACTTAAGCTGCCCTATGAATTGTTTGATTGCTTCTCGTAGCTCTCTCGTGGGTGCATTACAATATTTTGTCTGTCCTCTTTTATTTGTAGTTAAATTGAATTTATTTAATTGAATCTATCAGTTCATTCTTATTTATCAATTAACAATTTTTAAAACATATTTAATATCAACAACTATCTTAAAACGTCAAATATTAATGACTTCATTATCATAATCGATAAAAAAATATTTTCTCACTAGTACTAACTCTACTAGTTTTACATTTTGCATGAAATTCAAAGGAAAATTATTAATCACCTACCTACTAAATTTGTTCAACCGCTGATATTGATATCTTTTTAATCTACTTAATTTGTTCAACGGAGTGAGTGAATAGGAAGGAGGGATATTTATATTTGCATGGAACTGAATTTAAATTAACAGGCTGAAATATTGTACAAATGATATATTTTCATATGGGTTATCGGACATAAAGTGACACTTTATATAAATTAGATAAGGAATCAGGTAAAATAACATAATTTTGCTTTTTTTTTCTCGTCATTTTAAGATTTTAAGATATATATGTCATAGTTCTAAATATATCTTAACCTAAAAAACCAAAAATTTTGAATCCTAAAATCTAAAAACTCTACACCCTAAAATCTAAAACCCCGATACCTTGAGTGTATGGAAACCTTAGAAACCCTTAAACCACAAAATCCTAAAAAACTGAAGATTCTAAAACCTACAACTCTATAATGCTATCACCCTAACAAGCTAGAACCCTTAAAATCTAAAAAAACTAAACTAGCAAAAGTAGGGGAGATTGTTAGGTGAAAACCGATTCACTGAACCGATATATCTTAACCGAATTAATTTAATGAATCAATTAATTCGGTTAAAAACTGAAAAAAATTTGGTTAATTCGGTTCGGTTAATGGAAGAGAAATTTTTGAGTTCGGTTAATTCGGTTAACTGAATTAACCAAAAAATAATTTTTTTAAATAAAAATAATTATTTTACATATAAATGTAATGATTTATAAAATATATTTATTTTGTTCGGTTAATTTCGGTTAATTGGATGTTTAACCGATAACCGAATTAGCTGAATTATCGATTAACCATATGGTTCGGTTATCGGTCGAGACTTGTAGAATTCGGTTAATTCGGTTCGGTTAACCGAACAACAATTCGGTTCGGTTAACTGATCGATACTCTACCGTAAGCAAAACTATGTTTTTTTCGCTCGATCTCTTGTCTAACAATACTTTCCCCTTTTAAGATTTAGGTAGGGTGAATGATACAATTTGTTTAAGTAGTTGTTGCTATGAGAAAAAATATTGTCAATTGCCACTTTTAGCCTTTCTTATGGCTTCCTTAATTAATTCAGTTACATGCAGCTGGCGTTGAATTTAGTCTCAGCGTGGAATCTGGCAGATTTTTATCAGTGTGATTGCTGCTAGGTGAACATGCTTTCCATCAGATTTACGTTTTACTCGCCATGGAGGGAAGCTTCTCAGCGGGGCACCCACAACACTTCTGCATCTCAGCTCTTACTATCTTTCGGAAGTACTTCTGGGAAGGGACCTCGGAATTATTGTTGTATTTTGATTTGATTTATATTAAATTGTATTTTTATTCTGTCTCAATAAACTTGATTTGTAAATTAGAATTCAATAGATCAAGATAAAATACAAAATTTTCTCTTTACTACTCGACCTGCCATGTTACATCAAATATATACACATCTCTATTAAATAATCTTGTAACGGAACAGCCACTTGAGCTACAGAATGAAACCATATTCGACTCAAGTTCAATTTTGTTAAACATATATAACTTGACATTAGAACCATGCACAGCCCTACAGCCTTTTCTATTGGAGGAAAGTGAAACTTCCATCACATGCTAGGCCAAAAAAGCATTCTGCGCTTGAAGACAGTTTTTGTAGATATGGCTGCCGGATCCTGTCAAAACAGTGAAGGGTTAGCTCATGATGTGTTCTTGAGCTCCAGGGGGGAAGATGTACGGAAGAGCTTCATAGATCACTTGCGCTCGGGTCTCAAGCGGGAAGGAATCACCGCTATTTTCTACGATGATACGGGACTGGAGCGAGGGGAAGAAATACAATCAAAGCTATACGAAGCTATAGATCGCTCAAAGATGGCCATCGTCACCTTCTCTCGCGGATATGCCGAGTCTCGGTGGTGTCTTGATGAGCTTGTCAGGATTATGGAGCGTAAGTCGCACGGCCTCATGATGGTGTTGCCCGTGTTCTATGACGTTGATCCTACTGATGTTCGCCATCAGACCGGGCCGTATCAGGAGGCTTTCCGCAAGCATAAGGCGGCGAAGATAGACCGGGTGAGCAAGTGGAGGCAGGTGCTTGCTTCAGCCGCAGATCTGGCGGGCTTTGGTCTTCAAAACCAAGCTAATGGGTATGAAAATGTTTTTGCACTAATCAGTCTTTATTAATTGTTTTTGTTATAATTTTCTTGATATAATTATTTTTATAATTATGTTTGACATGTTGTTAACTAATCAAGTAGCCTCCCTAATTCGTTTATCAAATTGTCCTCCCCTTGTTCCATTTGATTTTTAACAGGTACGAGGT
Organism: Kalanchoe fedtschenkoi; assembly: GCA_002312845.1. Lineage (NCBI taxonomy): Eukaryota > Viridiplantae > Streptophyta > Magnoliopsida > Saxifragales > Crassulaceae > Kalanchoe > Kalanchoe fedtschenkoi. The sequence continues at coordinate 18,194 of NQLW01000565.1, forward strand.
GAAGCTCATCGAACATATTGTTAGTGATTTTGTGATGAAATTGGATCCAAGACAATTGGATATTCCCAAATACATGGTTGGAGGAGAATCTTTTATGATTCACAATATTAATAGATGGTTACAGAATGGATCATCAAAAATTGAAGTCGGGATAATATACGGACCAGGTGGAGCTGGCAAGACCACAGTTGCCAAAGTTGTTTATAATGTAAACTATCGCAGATTCAAGTCTAGAACCTTTCTTGCCAATGTTAGAACAGCATGTCAAAAAGACAGTGATTTTATCTGTCTACAAACTCAACTGATTCGTAATATCACAAGAAATGAAGACATCAAAATAGAGAGTATATCTGAAGGCAGGGAAAAGATAAAAAATGTTATCGGCACCCAAAAAATTTTGATTGTTCTTGATGATGTTGAAGATGTGACACAGTTCCATAAAATGTTTGATTATCCGAATTGGTTCTTCTCTGGAAGTAAAATTCTCATCACCACCAGAGATCGACACTTATTGATAAATGACACCTCCATAGCGCGATTTGCAACATGCTTATTGGATCAAGAGAAATCAATTGAGCTCTTTTCCTACCATGCATTTGGACAAGCTTATCCTCCAAAAGAGAATATAAAGATCTCAATGCTATTCATAGAGTACTGTGGTGGGTTGCCTTCAGTTCTTGAAATCTTGGCATCTTCCCTGGGGAGCATACATTTCGAGATGTGGAAATCTCAATATGAAAGACTGCAAGATTATCTTGATGAAAAGGTGTTTAATGTCCTGTCATGGAGCTTTGATGCCCTACATGATACCGTCAAAGATATATTTCTTCGTATAGCGTTCTACCTGGTAGGTAGGAGCAAAGAATATGCTTTAATGATATTAGATGGTTGTGGTCTACATGGAAAGATCGGATTAGAAAGTCTTATTGGTAAGTGCCTTGTGAGTGTTGATAAATATCATGACACTCTTTCGATGCATCACTTGATTCAACAGATGGGGCATGAGGTTGTTCGTCAGAAATCACTTATTGAGCTAGGACAACGTAGCAGAATATTAGGTCAAAAAGATGCATATAGAGTCTTACTAAATATAAAGGTGAGAGGAGATAATATTTTCCGCTCATTCATTTGGATTTTTCATGCATCTTCTTCTCACTCTTAATCTTCATTTGTAACAGAAAAAATCAGCAGTGAAAGGCCTTCACCTTGATAATCCGGATTCGCATGATGATGATACATCATCAAATGAAATGTATGTTGGGAACAATGCCAGGCATATGCATACATTCATCCTACAAGTTCTTCTCGACAAGATCGTCAACGTCCTAAGCCCATAAAAACAAGTGCCTTCACAGAGATGGAGAATCTAGATTTGTTGCTGCTTGAAAATGTTGAACTATACGGTAGCTTTGACGATTTTCCAAAAGGGATAAAATGGTTGTTATGGAAAGGATGTCCTCTTAAGGAAATTCCATTGGATTATGAGCTTGATGAACTGGTGGTTCTTGATATGCAAAAGAGTTGTCTAGTTCATTTGTGGAATGGTTTGAAGGTATCAAACTTAAACATAATTATTTTCATTTTATATTTCTTTAAACTATTATATATCTTCTACAGTGATATTGAATTGTTTGTATTCTTTTGCACAACCTATGGGTGCATTAAAGATCCTGAATCTAAGTCATTCACATCAATGGGTGAGTACTCCAGACTTGTCTAGTGCTTTCATGCTCGAATGGATATGGTGAGAAGATTGCATAAATCTGACTGATGTCCATGAATCAATTGGCAAATTAGAAAACCTTACCCAGCTGAATGTGAAAGGGTGCGTAAATTTGGTCACCTTACCTGAATCCATTAGAAGTTTGAAGAAGCTTACCAGCGTTATAGTCCACGGCTGCAGAAATCTTAAAAATCTTCCTATCAATATCGGCTCCGTTTTACGTCTTGATGGATGTCCTGGCCTTGTTTTAGGTTCATATCAAGTGGAGTCAACATCGGTATATCCTTCTTCTTGCCCACGTTCCCTATTTTGATTTAATATCTTCCTACCCACCTTAAGGGTACTGAGTTTGGTCAGGTGTGGTATATCCCGAGATGATGTTATGGAAATGATAAGTTTTGCACGCTCATTGTGGTGGGTGAATCTCAGCGGCAACCCAAATCGTGTGCTGAGTAATATGAACAGTGGTCGCTGCTTGAAGTTAAAGGAGTTGATGTTGAACAATTGCTCCAACCTGCAATATGTTTCAAATATTTTACAAGATTGTAAACTGTGGATAGAGTATTGCGAGTCATTGAAAAGAATCAGATATCACAGAGAAATTAACGTCATCAAAGAGAAGCAGAGACTAGATTTGATACAAGGGAATGATTGTCCGAAACTAATTGAAAAGGAACATGTAGTTCAGGGAGATGCGGTGATTGAACGGACAAGTGAAATGAGTGAGGATCGAGCAAGGTACTTAGGCTTTCCTAACTTGCACGCTTTTGAGTATTCAAGCACAGGCCCTGGCTTCCATGGATGGGTAAGCTGTTGGTTCTTCTTACGTTTTTCTTATTATATGAAATATCTCATTCGCTCTAGTATTAATAGCTGTTGCGTTGAAGCAGGGAGTATACCAAGCTGGAACATATTGTGTTTGCATTCCCCGCTACCACTCTAGAATGCTGGCAGAGTGGTTCCCCACCAAGTTAGCGACCGGGCCATATTGTTTTAGTAAGAGTTACAGGGTTCCTTCTTTCCATCCTAAAGAGCGGCTTATGCGAGCTCTTATTGTTGGTTGTTTGGGCGCTGATGGAATGAGGGCATTTGAAATCGAGAACACTAGTAGGATGTGGATATGGCGTTACGATCTTCCACCAGAATTCTTAAACACTGAGCCAGTGGTTAACAATAATGGTGTGTGGTTGACTCATTGGTGTGTTACGGAGTATAGACAGATAATACCCGGTGACTTGTTAAAGATACGCATTTTTTATAGATATGAATGTGTGGGAGCTAAACTCATATTTGAGGACGGAGAAGGAGCACGACTAGAAGAGGAAGAGGAAGAGGAAGAGGAAGAGGAAGAGGAAGAAGAAGAGGAAGAGGAAATATATGAGAAGACATCAGAAGAAGAGAAAATAATAGAGTTGGAAAATGATGACTCTGCTGCTCCTACTGGTGCTAGCATTAGATCAAAGATGACATCAGAAGAAGAGAATGATGGCTCTACTGCTGCTGTTGTTGCTGCTTGGTACAATTACACTTTCCGTTCAACTGATCTCCCTTTTTATAAGTCTCGTGATATCACTGCTCGTGAAAACTGGAGGTGGTATAACATAAAACTATTCGAAACGGAATATATGGAATCATGGAAACTGTGGTATTTGAACGAACAAGGGAGATGAATGAGGATCGAGCTAGGTACTTAGGCTTTCCTAACTTGCGCGCTTTTGATTATTCAAGCACGGGCCCTGGCTTCCATGAATGGGTGAGCTGTTGTTCTTCTTGTTATTTTTTCCCATTTTCTGATTATATTTCATTCGAGTATAATTAGTATTTAGAGATATGGGGAATCAGATATAAGGTCATATTCATTAGATAAAGAATCGGGTAAAAAAACATCGTTTTGGTATTTTTTATAGAGATTTTAGGGTTCTACCGTGTTAGAGTATTAGAATTATAAGGTCTTATAGTTTTACAATTTTCAGATTTTATGGTTTTGTGATTTTGGGGTTTCTAGGGATTACATACACTTATAGTTCAGGATTTTTAAATTTTAGGGCTTAAGATTTAGATTTTTATTTTTTTAGGTTTAATTGTACTATAAACATCTTAAAATTTTAAATTAAAAAATTAAAAAAATAAAATTATGTTATTTCGCCCGATCCCTTACATAAGTTTTATAAAGTGTTACCTAATATCTATTGATTAAAATCTAAACGCAAAGCAGGGAGTATACGGAGCTGGAATGTATTGTGTTTGCATTCCCATCGACCACCTTAGTAAGCTGGCGGAATGGTTCCCCGCCAAGTTAGGGACCAGGCCGTGTTTTAAGAAGCGTTACAGGGTTCCTTGTTTCCATCGTAAAGAGCGGCCAATCCGAGCTCTTAATGTTGGCTTTTTGGGCACTGATAAATCAAGGATACTTGTTGTCGAGAACATTAGCAGGAAGTGGACATGGCATTACTATCTGTCATGGCGATTCTCAGAAACTGGGCGAATGTTTAAAAATAATGGTGTGTGGTTGACTCATTGGTGTGTTACGGAGCATAGGCAGATAACACCTGGTGATCTGCTCCGTATAGAAATTGGTAATTGTGAATGTGTGAGAGTTAAACTCATATATGAGGATGGAGAAGAAGCTCAACTAGAAGAGGAAGAGGAAGAGTTCCCTTTTGCAGATTGGACTCAAATCAGAACAAAGACGATATTAGAAGAAGAGGGAATTATACAGTTAGATAATCAAAAAGGAGGAGAAGAAAATAATAATAATTCTGATGCTGCTGATGTTGCTGTTTGGTACAATCAAACTTTCCGTTCAACTGATCTCTCTTTATATGAGTACCCTATTTCTCATGTAAAATGGAGGCGGTATGGTAAGTATATGATAAGTTACCCTTTTCACACTGGTCGCTGTATACGGTAATGCAAGACTGAAGCATACTATTTTTTTTTAGATAATATATATTATTTATTAAAGGAGCCAAAAGCGCCGAAGATTACAAAGCTGAGGATGGGTCGCAAAACGACTACAGCAAACAAAAGATGGTAACAATCTACCGGAGATCTTGAATTAGGTAATCTTTATCCCGCTCCAATGATAGGAAGACGGACAGGGGAAGCTGTCGTTTGGTGAGGGAGCCCGGAGGGGCACTAGAAGCCTTGCTGAAGAATTGGAGGATTTCCCTATGGTGATAGCTGGGATGTCACTGAATGAAGCTATCCACCTTCTGGTCGACGCAGAGCCGAAGTCGGAATCCCATTGGAATTGAGTCAGGATGCTCCATGCTGATGACAGAGTTAATTGCACTTGATAGGAAGTGTAATGAGCTGCTGTCTGCTAGACTGAGGAGCTTGGCCGAAATGAAACCTCCATTGCTATTGCGAAGAATGGCGGCTACTTTGTTTCTCGAGCGAGCTAAGTTTACAGTGACTCTGTTGGTGGCTGGGCACCAACTCATGAAGCTTGTACGATGAATCTTGGGGGGCCTCGGCATGATGTTGAGATCAGATAGCAACACCAAGTCTGAGTCTGAAGCTTCTGCATGGGGCGTGAAACTTGCTGTGCGCAAACTGATGATGCGCAAGGTATGGAAGATGAAGAATTATTTTCTTTTTTAAGTTTATTTATTACTTAATGCTCTTTAAATGTGATAGATATGGAAAGTGTAGTAATTAGTTAAATATCATTAATGCTTTAAGATTTTTTTATTTTTCATTAAACAAAAAGATTTTTTAGATTTTCATTAATCAATGTTCACCGTTGCATATTTTCGTATTTTTGTGAATTTTCGAATAATGAACATTTTTCAAATTATTTCTAAATTATAATTTTTTCATATTTATTTGATAATATTTTTAGAATAAAGAATAGATAGCAAATTTTGTTTTTTCACTAAGGTAGTGAACATTTGTGGTGAATATGTTCACTGTCGAAAATACACCCTCTGCTGTACATTGCAAAAAAGATGTTCACCGCCGAACAAATATTCAAACCTATAAACAATTTAGAAAAAAATTGATAATTTTCAAATTTTAAAACCATATTCACTATTCGAACATTTGCAAAATAATAGTGAACATAGTAGATTAATAAAAAATAAATAATTATAACGGTGAAAGTTTATGCAACACTACTTTTATTTTATTTGTATTTTTCATTAAAAATAAATATTTTGTTCAGATTTTCTATGAAAAAATTGATAAATATTTTTTTATTATTTTTCACCATGGTAATTATATGGTGCACATTTTGAAATAGATTTTCACTATTTTACTTACATACTTTGATGTGCGTTGATTCTTCTATTCTATTTTGATTAATGATTTTTTGGTGTTCACAGTGAATTTTGTATATGTTCATTAAAACTCAGTATAAATCAAGAAAATGAAGTATTCAATAAGTGGTGAACAATTGTAAAAAAAATTTATTAAAGTCTATAAACAATTTCACTTTTAAAATATATATAAACTATATATGTTCACTATCAAAAAAAATCTAAAAATTTACTGGTTCATGGCAAAAAATCACCGGTTCACTCCTAAAAAAATCGCATGTTCACTGTAAAAAAGCACATGTTCTCTGCCAAAAAAACTGCATGTTCACTGTGTAACCATTCACCAGTCAGATGTTCACTGCCAAAACTAAAAAATTGCATGTTCGCTGCCAACAAATTGCAGAAAAAATATTTATTGTTAGAAAAGTTTTCACTATATATCAAATTCAAAAAACGCAAAAAAAAATAAAAAAAACTTTACTATCCCAAAATTATTTATCAATCAAGAAAAGTCAAACCAATCATAAACATAAAAAAAAGGTATTCACTATACGTACTCATAAACTTCAGCAAACACATCCCGCTCACCAATCACATGAAGACAGATCTGGCCTACCTGTGATTATTAAAATACAAGCACCTCGATTTATGGAATACTCGAGTGATGAATCCTTAAAAAAACCCATTTTTGATTCACTGTCCGTGCTCCATTCAGCAATGTTCATAACTATGTCCTTTAAATAAAAAGGAAAAAGAACATGTGATTGCTAGTGTAACATCGTATATAAAATAATTAAAATAAAATTTATTAAATAGTTTTACTTAAGGGAATATTGGGCTGGGCCAACAATATTTGGATATTTTCTTTTTTAAGTTTATTTATTACTTAATGCTCTTTAAATGTGATAGATATGGAAAGTGTAGTAATTAGTTAAATATCATTAACGCTTTAAAATTTTTTTATTTTTCATTAAACAAAAAGATTTTTTAGATTTTCATTAATCAATGTTCACCGTTGCATATTTTCATATTTTTGTGAATTTTCGAATAATGAATATATTTCAAATTATTTCTAAATTATAATTTTTTCATATTTATTTGATAATATTTTTAGAATAAAGAATAGATAGCAAATTTTGTTTTTTCACTAAGGTAGTGAACATTTGTGGTGAATATGTTCACTGTCGAAAATACACCCTCTGCTATACATTGCAAAAAAGATGTTCATCGCCGAACAGATATTCAAACCTATAAACAATTTAGAAAAAAATTGATAATTTTCAAATTTTAAAACCATATTCACTATTCGAACATTTGCAAAATAATAGTGAACATAGTAGATTAATAAAAAATAAATAATTATAACGGTGAAAGTTTATGCAACACTATTTTTATTTTATTTGTATTTTTCATTAAAAATAAATATTTTGTTCAGATTTTCTATGAAAAAATTGATAAATATTTTTTTATTATTTTTCACCATGGTAATTATATGGTGCACATTTTGAAATAGATTTTCACAATTTTACTTACATACTTTGATGTGCGCTGATTCTTCTATTCTGTTTTGATTAATGATTTTTTGGTGTTCACAGTGAATTTTGTATATGTTCATTAAAACTCAGTATAAATCAAGAAAATGAAGTATTCAATAAGTGGTGAACAATTGTAAAAAAAAATTATTAAAGTCTATAAACAATTTCACTTTTAAAATATATATAAAACTATATATATTCACTATCAAAAAAATTCTAAAACTTTACTGGTTCATGGCAAAAAATCACCGGTTCTCTGCCAAAAAAACTGCATGTTCACTGTGCAACCATTCACCAGTCAGATGTTCACTGCCAAAACTAAAAAATTGCATGTTCGCTGCCAACAAATTGCAGAAAAAATATTTATTGTTAGAAAAATTTTCACTATATATCAAATTCAACAAACGCAAAAAAAAAAATAAAAAAAACTTTACTATCCCAAAATTATTTATCAATCAAGAAAAGTCAAACCAATCATAAACATAAAAAAAGGTATTCACTATACGTACTCATAAACTTCAGCAAACACATCCCGCTCACCAATCACATGAAGACAGATCTGGCCTACCTGTGATTATTAAAATACAAGCGCCTCGATTTATGGAATACTCGAGTGATGAATCTCCTTAAAAAAACCCATTTTTGATTCACTGTCCGTGCTCCATTCAGCAATGTTCATAACTATGTCCTTTAAATAAAAAGGAAAAAGAACATGACTGCTAACATTGAGTGTTTTTTTTTGGAAGATTAAGATTTTATTCCAAAAAAGATGACAATGTACATCGAAGACAATCTTTACAACAAGGAACTGTTAAGTTCCAAAAAAATGCAATGATCCACAAATGGTGCGAAATATGATCCACAAAAGGTCCTAAAAAAAAGTCCAAAAATGCTCCTCTACCGATCCTCTAATTTATGATTTTTAAATTCCACCCCATTAGATCCGAAACAACTACGAAAAAACTACGGAAACAAGTCCGAAAAAAAAAATTTTGGACTACTTTTCGGACACTTTTCGTAATAATTTTATAGTCCGAAAAAATAATTTTTTCGGAATCTTTTCGCACATTTTACGGAAATTATATGGTCCGCTAAATAACAAAATTCTGGTAGCGGTATAAAATGCTCTACGATTAATATTTAAAAGTTTTTTTTGAACTCCCTCATGTCGTCCTTTCATATTTGATCCATTGTCATATCCTTGCCCTCGCACATTGTCTACATCAAGATCAACAGACTTCAATTCTTGTAACAAAACATCAAAAAGTCCTTGCCCTGTAACAGAACTTGATGATAGATCTACATACCTCAATATCATAGACATTTGTTCCAGATGACTAACATCAGAAGTACAATCTAATATAACAGAAAAATATTTTGCTTGTTTTATCTTTTTAACAATTTCAGATCTAATAGAAGAAGAAAGCAAATATATCAATTCATTTTGAATTTTATGACTTAGATAGTGAATGTGAATATCATCATTTGTAATGCGTCTAACATGCTCTTGAATAAATGGATCAAACTCAGCTAACATTTCAATCAAACCTAAAAAAATTCTATTATTATTTTCATGCAATCTTTCTTTAGTCCCACGAAATGCTAAACTATGTTTTGCAAGAAACTTCACAGTAGAGATTATTCTCAATAAAATATTTTTCCAATGATCTTTTTCTTTTTTAAAGTGTTTTTGAGCCATATGATCAATAGTTTCACTACTACATTATTGTTTAAATACGGCGTTTTGAAAGCAGCTCTTATACGGCGTTTAAACTATATACGACGTTTAAGGGTATAAACCGCCGTATATAGTTTAAAGAACCGAACTACGACGTTTTTGTTTAGACTATATTCGGCGTTTAATGATAAAAAACGCCGTATAAAGTTAAGACGGCGTTTTGGAGTGAAAAACACCGTCTAAGTTCCATTGAACTTAAACGGCGTTTTAGTATATCAAACGCCGTTTAAGTATATGGGGTTTATACGGCGTTTTTCAATAAAAAACGCCGTATAAATTCCATTGAACTTAAACGGTGTTTTAGTTTATCAAACGCCGTTTAAGTTTACGGGGTTTATACGGCGTTTTTCAATCAAAAACGCCGTATAAATTCGGTGTAATTATTACGGCGTTTTCTACCAAGAAACGCCGTCCTATTGGTATAGTATATACGGCATTTGTAATGACAAAACGCCGTATCTTAGTAATAATTCTATTTCCTAATCTGTTTCGACTTTCCCTTACCTGAAACTGTATATATATTAGTGTTTAACGATTCTTGGTTTCATAATTCAGTGATAGTCTGTTTCAT